>JAMWET010007397.1:150000-335000 GCA_024036415.1 Prochilodus magdalenae | reverse complement strand
TGTCATTTTCTGAGACAAATGTAAAACAAACAGCCAGAATAACTCTAAACTGCGCTACAGCTGAAATGCTAACATATATTGCCTCTGGCGTTTGTTTAAAGAATGACCCCTTACTATATACTGCTCTGGCCCCCAGTTTACTTAGCATGGACAGCGTCCAGGCTGTCAGGGAGTTGTGGACTAAGATAAAACCTGACGGCCCTGTTGATTTCGGTCAAGCTCAGCTCTAGGCTCTGCAGCCAAAGAGACTTTGATGTTGTTAATCCATTGATTTCCATCTCACACTTTAAGTGCTTCCTCCAGGCAATAACGTCGGCTACGCCGTCTCCGCTGATAAAGCCTGCTCAAACCTCAACCCTCGGTGCCCCCTTAAAAACAAGTTTCTCTTTAGGCCGCTTGCTGCTCTTGCTGTCTCCCCAGATAAAAGCCATGTGTGAGAAAGGGGAGAAAACAAGGGAGAAAAAACGAAAGGAGGGCACTAGACCTCATTATTCAATTTATTGTAATCTGTTCTGTTGTCCAACAATAGAGTGAAGTAAACTAACAAAGCTCTCCGATGACCGGCCCCTGAACCTCCGAAATCCTCCAGGCGGGACGCACACACACGCACAGTCACACACTCCTTTTGTGCACAGCCGAGGTGAGCGCTGGAGGGACATCCTGAGCAGGAGTTTGTTTTTCTGCATGGGGTCTGGCTGGGTGTCAGTGGGACAGCCCGTGGCGTGTGTCCACACCGTGTCAGCAGCTATTAGTCTGGGCCGAGTTAATCAGCAAATGAGACACCCCCCATGGCCCCCTCCCTCGCCATGGTGATGAAACACTTGGATTAAGGTGAAGAGACGGTCACAGAGGGCCAGAAGTTCAGGCTACGCACTCAGCAGGGGAATCAACTGCGAGACAGCTGAGGAGCATAAATATCACGATACATGATACGCACTGCGCATCATGATATTCAGCTCCTCGGAGGTTTGAGGCTACCGATCATGGACATAATGCACAGACAAACCTGTGGGGCTGCACCTAAATGCTGTGAAACCAGAGATACCAGGCTACTGGCAACAAACAAACAAACAAACAAATAAACAAATAAGAAAACAGGTATCACTACCACCCGACGTGTATATCCAATAAAGCCAAAAAGGCTACTTATTTGGCAATACTTTGATGTTAAATGCCACACAAGCTACTGATGATAAACCAAATAGTGTAATTTGTTTGTTTGTTTGTTTGTTTGTTTGTAGGAGTTTTTCTTGTTATACTGTATGTCTTGAGATGTTAAGTCACTTGTGAAGTCACTATAACGCATTATGAGTATGAATTAAATCCATAAATAATGCCTGTTGTTCTTTACACTGTGTGTAAATGTCATGATTAATGGACTGAAGACTCACACAGAAAGACGTCTGGTTACCTTGGCTTACATTAAAAGGAAAGTATGCTTTAGAGATACGAGGAGAGATTTTGGAGATACAAGGGTTTGTTCTACCTGTTTAGGGTGTATCCTGCCTTCCACCCAATAAGCACTGGGATAGGCTCCAGCACCCATCACCACCCAGAAGAATAAGCAGTTCAGAAGCTGAGTGAATGAATGAATGAAGGAAGGAAGGAAGGAAGGAAGTTCACAACTTCACAAGTTTCTATAATTACATTCAATTATTATTACATACATTAGTCTTATTTATTTGATTTAGTTAAACTATTAGTAAGTAGTTATAAAAATAAATAAATAAAATGAATGAAAAATGTTGGTGTTCAGTGCTGTAGTAATAATAATAATAATAATAATAATAATAATAATAATTAAACGATGTATAATAATAATAATAATAACAATAATAATAATAATAATAGAAATAATAATAATAATAATAATAATAATAATAATAATAATAGAAATAATAATAATAATAATAATAATAATAATAATAATAATAAGCTCATAAGCGAATGCAAGTCGCTCTGGATAAAAGGTTCTGCTAAATACCTGCAATGTAAAATGTAATTCCAAAATTGGGTATTTTAAATGGAAATGTAAGTACACTAAAATCAATTACATTATAATATAATATAATATAATATAATATAATATAATATAATATAATATAATATAATATAATATAATATAATAAAGAATAAACCTGAAGACACCAAACTATAGCACTTATATAATTATACAGTCCACCTTAAACCCTTCAAAATGGAACTTTCCAGAATGATAAACCCAAGACAACAAGATTATTTTCTACCCATTAACAAGACTTTTAAGTACTCCAGGCAGTTACTCTGGATATTAGTAATAATAATGTGACTCGGCTGTGTAAAACTTTTCAGAGAATTTCTGAGTAGACCAAATGGTGCTAGACTTCCGCATTTCCGCTTAGGATTTGGATATGGATCTGTGAAGGCCTTCATCCTTACTGGCTTTCTCTTAAAGCGTACTTAAAGACTCCTAATCTGTAACCTGACTGAGCCTCCCTCAGCGTGGGCTCCCCACTGTGCCAATATTAAACATACCTGCTTCAAACGTCTCCTCTGCCTGTCCTTAGAAACCAGTAACAGCCTTTACGCTAGATTTGGCTTAACGTTAGGCAGAGAAACTATTTCATAATGATTTCATAATCCAGTCTGCGTCAACACGGAACACAGCTAATATAGAAATGTGCGGGAAAAAAGAACCAGGATTCAGAGCCAAAGAAGTGAGCAGCGCAAGGCTCAGGCAGTAATGATTATTTGTTGTTCTCGAATCCTGCCAGCAGGAGACTAAATCTGATCCAGAGTATCTCAAGCTTGCCAGACATGCAATACACACCATCGTGCTGGAAGCCTCAACAGGGTTCTGAACATTCTGGACACACATTAAAGGGAAGGCATCCAGTAGGAGTAAGTCAAGATGACTGGGCTTGTTCACCCAGGGCACTTCATCAGTTCAGGTAAGTGGAAAAACATCTTCCATTGGCTTCGCCTTACTAACACTAGACCAGGGGTTCCCAACCTACTGAAACATGGAGCACACGCAGCTGATCACTTTTGACTTTTGACAACCTTAATTTTCACAATATCACACAATATCACACAAGTATTTGCCATATTTGAAAAAAAGGCTTGCTTAAATGTGTATATGTGATCTACAGTTAATATATCTCTGCATTTACAAAAAAACAAATAGGGGCTAAAGGCACTCTGGTACCACCACAACCCAGTGTTAGCCCTTTCCAACCAAAAGAGCACTGGTTCTTGAACTGGTTCCTTTCAGGCTTAATAGAACCTTGGTACCATCCAAGGAATCAGTCTGCGTTTGGACCAGATTTGATTGGAACCAAGAAACGTCAAAGGATACGCCACCAACGTCAACCAGTTTTTTTGGAAAAGGCCTATAAGAGGCCAAAGCAAACAGGCTGACATCCACTACACTAGATCAGGGGTCCCTTTTCTGCCCCAAGGCCCAACTGACAATAACTACATAGCATAGCATAGCGTAGCGTAGCGTAGCATAGCATAGCATAGCATAGCATAGCATAGCATAGCATAGGATTCCGGCCCACCTGACAACCTAAATCAACTCTTACATATAAGTCAATCTGGTGAAAGCACCCCAGGAAGCCTCTCCAGCAGTGGCTAGCCAGTGACTATGTTGTCTCAGACTGAAGATGTTTAATTAATCTGCTACTGCAACTTTCCAGCCCACTACTAGTGCATCCACCTGAGCACAGGCTCACGGACCACTTGAGGATACTTCATGGCCTGCACTAGACCACTGACTGTCCATGGTGACGAAACCTCCATAGACACTAAAGGGAAGCAGAGTCATCGGGCGGAAACCCGGAGAGTAAAACCCGTCTAGCACATCAGGGCTTTAATTGCTGTTAGGATCAAATTCACCAAGCCAATTGCTGCATGATTATATAACGCACAACAGGAAGCGACAAATAAACAGAACACAGAAAGATCCCCCACGGATCACCCATAATCGCTGCGTTCTGCACGGAGCAGAAGCATAAAAGAGAGAGGGCATCTTATCTCCGGGCCTATCAGCGAGGCCTACAATAGCATGTATAATTAAGAGATTGCCATCGTCCAAATTCAACAACTGCACGCAATTCTGACTTAGGCTGCAAAATAGTCTTCACACAGATTTGAATTCTGTGCTGGTCAAGCTAAGATAACCACCCTCGTCCACTTGTCCCCGGCCCAGTCCTCAGAGACACGCAGTCTGACTTGATAGATGTCAGCTGTAGATAATGTGCCTCAGAAAAGGCGAATGCATCAACAGCCAAGGTGTGATCACAAGATGATTTCTATGGCCTACAATTTCCCCCAATATTCGTCATTGATAAGAACCGCTACACTCTTTTCACGTATAAAGCCTATAAGGCCTGTGTGATGAAGCGCGTCCTTCTACCAGACAAAAGTCATGGTAGGGGGCGCCCTTTATGGGCAGTGTCGGGTGAATAGTCTTGAGGTCTGGAAAAAGGTGCGGTATGCACAAGAGTAGTTTTTTCCCCTTCACCTTTATTTACACACCGACGAAGAAAAGAGCTGAACCCCTCTCCAGTAACGCCACATTTTACCGGGTTACCCCTCCCCCGGGCTAAACCATTAGTGGCCTGAGGGGATCCTGGAGTTCACGACCATAGTCTGTTCTGTCCCACTTACTCTCATTTTCCCTCCTCTTCTACAGAGGTTGGGTTCACCTAAAAAGGTAAAACTAAGGTGAACCCTTCAGTTCCCTTTTGATCATTGTCTTACACACAGTTGAGCAGTTACAGGTAAGTGTACATAATCTTCAGGTATTCTGTGATGTGCAATGCCTCACATCATCACAGCCTGTTTAAACAAATTAAACTAACTCAATTCTGAATCTTCAGAGAGTTGCAGTGCATCTAATGAATCAACTTTCCCATCACAACTATTGACATTGATTCAGATGTACAAACATTAAGCTGACAAAGTGTGGACAGTAACAGATACTCTACAGTCTCATATGTTGCTACGCACATTAACTGTTAGGATGGTCTACATGGAGAAACTTTCATGCAACTTTAGTAACTCATATTCAACTAATTTCCACTTACCCCAGGAGAAGTAAGCACACTAAAGCATCCTTAATTTAAGCATCCTTAGTATATTTCCTCATGATTAATGTACTGACAGTGTGCTATTCTTATATACTTACTATGTACTTAACATGCTAAATACAATCATTAGTGCTCCTACATACTTAAAAAGAACTAATTGTACTTAATGGTACTATTTTGAGACACCACTAAGATTCACTTAGGTGTTCTATAGCATATAGTAAGTACCTGTTAGAGTACAACTCTGGTGCACTAATATACACATTATACAATTTACTTAGAAGTGCAAATTAGTATACTTATCTCAAGTACACTAAAATACAAAACTATAACGTGCTTGAAATGTACTTGCTGCTATTAAAATACAATCTCTAGTACATTAAAAATAATTAATTTTTTACCTGAGACTTAATGTAAAGCTTCCTAAGAGAAACAAAAGTTAATTGAACTTATGATTTAATGTTATTTTAGATACACAAACTAATTATATATTATGCTAAATATAATCATTAGTGCTTTTAAAATATGCTTAAAAAGAACTAATGAAACTTAACTGTACTATTTTGAGAATACACTAAGATTAATTTAATGATGCTTAAGTAGACATTAAAGTACATTTCTAGTGCATTGAATGTTTTATGTTAATATTCTTAGATATATACTTATATAATATATATTAAATACACTGCAGTACTACTGAGGTCAAATGGACTTGTAATTATTTCATTAGTAGTAGCTATAGTTACATTTTTTTGCAATAATGTTGCCTAAAAGTTGATTAAAACTTTAACTTAGTTTGCTTATTAGCTACTCAGCAGTTTGGTCTGCTTTGGGAACCTTTTGAATTTTGATCTATAAAGCCAAGTGATAGCACATATAGGCTAAATAACACTTGACCCATGGTTATATACATCCAGAAATACAAATACAAGCTATAACTTTAAGCCAAGTAGTGGAATAACTAATAACTGAAGGCTACACATACTTCTATTATTAGTTTTTATGCAACTGTTATATAATATATATATATACGTACAAACGTATGTAGCTACAAGGTAGGTGCACCTAATAACCTGGAAATCCAGTGTATCTGTAAAATATTACCAGGCTTCTAAAGACCATGAAGGCTTCCAGTAATGCTGCCGATGAAAGATCGTACAGTCGATCTGTGGCAAAAACCACATACTCCCATGGCAATACCCAAGCAAAACTCCATTCAGCTCCCACTTCAGGAAAACAGTCTCCTAGGCTCTGAGGCCCTGTTGCAGAGCGTGCAGCTCCAGAAAGCCCTGTCAGGGGAGAAATAGGTCTGAAGCTGAAATTGTGAAGAGACATGGCATGTTGCCACACAGATGGAGGAAGCAGAAAGGGGGGGGGGAAATCCTTGGCTGGCTCTAGGCATTTGGGAGATTTGCAATTAAGATTAGCCCAGGGCCTGACGACGGTATGAGCACCAGGCTGCTACAGCTCACACACGCACGCAAAGCAACAGCGTGCTGCCTGCCATGTGCAGGCCCGCCAGCTGAGGAACCTCCATCAGAGCCGGAGAGAACCTGAGGAGGTGAAGGATTTCAGGCAGCGAGGACATGGAGGGATTGCTACGCATATGAGTCAGAGTGATGACTCCAGCGATGGTGGAGGCTGATAAAAGAGAGGAACAATAGACTGCTTTTCTCATGTCCAATGAAAATAGAAAGAAGAAATAAAAGAAAGATGGAGATCTCCAAAAAATGGTACGACTATGACGAACCAGGCCAGTTCATGTACTGTGTTTAGCTCTTCATATGGAGGTAAATCAGTACCCGCATATCCACAGCCATCAGAAAAGAGTAGGCAGAAACTGAGGAAGACCAAACCTTGTGTACTGGTGTGTCCTAGCGACTTCTAGAGTAGCTACCATGTCCTGCCGGTGTGTCCTAGCCACTTCTAGAGTAGCTACCATGTCCTGCCGGTGTGTCTTAGCCACTTCTAGAGTTACTACCATGTCCTGCCGGTGTGTCCTAGCCACGTCTAGAGTAGCTACCATGTCCTGCCGGTGTGTCCTAGCCACCTCTAAAGTAGAGGTGTGTCCTAGCCACGTCCTGTCCAAGCTGTCTCTCAAGTGCCCTCTCTTATCTTCATAGCTGTTAAATGGGTAGCTCTCGCATGTTCACATGACAATATGACAAACACATGCCGCACATGGAGACTTGGTTGGAGTGCATAGACGTCTCCCTCCCCCTTTAATTCAGCTCTGTCCGGCCCCTGTGGTCCCTTTAGCAAGAAGACTGGTGAGCAAAGTATGGCAACTCTTTCAGGCTGACTAACAGATCTGCTCCTTCTAAGATAATAACAGATGCCGATATATGCTAACTCTTAACTTAGGGACAATGTAAAGAGATGAAGGATGCCATGGACCGTTTGCCGTAATGCAAACCTCTCTGTTTTGGCATTTCTATTTATTGAATGGAATTTCAAAATACAGCTGCCCTTGGTGTTCTACATTATGCTCCAAAATTACTTGGAAAAAGATTGCGTTCCATTGAGCTCCATTTAAAGTTAAGAACACTTCACACCTCCAGTTAAGCTGTCATTTTGGAGATACAAGGATTTAGCCCTTAACTTGATGGTTTATTTATGATCCACATGGGAGAGCAGAGTTCAGGCCTTGCAAGGAAGCACTCATTGGGCTTATAATGCTATGTTTCCGCTAAGCTAATTACATCACTTTGGTGCTACGCAATGGGAGGTAATTAGCTTCATTCCGTTATCACGAGCCTTAATGGTGTGTTTATTGTGGAATTTCATATATGGTGATAACGATAAATAGTCCGGGTTTCCTGGCAGCCCCTGAGAGAAGCACAGTGGTGATGAAGGAAACACAGGTGAAACCAATAAAGAGGTAATGCTAAAGTGGAGTTCAGGCAGGTGGACAGCAGTGATAGACGAAGTATGCAAACCATGCAGTTGAGTTAAAGTAGCGATCCCCAAGGTAAAATATCCTCTCAGTAAACGTAGAAGTTGCTCCATTTAGACGACCTCCACTGGAGTAACGTTAATAAAGCATTTACCTTTAAATGTACTTCAGTGCGGAGAGTAAAAGCAGCATTATTTATTATCAAGTCAATATTTATTTGTATCTTTTTACAACAGATGTTGTCACAAAGCAGCTTTACAAAGAATCTGGCGTCAGAGCCCCGAGTGTGCAAGCCAAGGCCAACAGAGGCAAAGAAAGCTCCCTCAGTTCGAAAGGATGAAACCTCGAGAGCAACCAAGACTCAAAGGGGGAACCCATCCTCCTTGGGTCGACACCAGATAACAAGACAAGGTATGGAGCTTTCAGTGTTTGTAAGGAATAAATGTCTGATTAGTTTGTAATTAAGTTGGGTCTAAGTATTGTGGCTCTAATGTCCTTTTCTCATTTCTGGAACAAGACTTAATCAGCTCACTGTAGGTGAAGAGACTCTAGTGTCTCTCAGTCCACCAATCTTAAATAGAAGCTCATTACTGACACTGATGTCTATTCAAATGATAATAAGCACAGAACAGCTAGAACCAAGAACCAAGCTCTGTCCAACAGGTAACAAAATAACCACTGGTCTAACTACTGAGTTACTGTACACCAACACACTACTTACAGTACACTAACACACTACACTTACTGAATTACTGTACACCAACACACTACTTACAGTACACTAACGCATTACACTTACTGAGTTACTGTACACCAACACACTACTTACAGTACACTAACGCATTACATTTACTGAGTTACTGTACACCAACACACTACTTACAGTACACTAACGCATTACACTTACTGAGTTACTGTACACCAACACTCTACTTACAGTACACTAACGCATTACACTTACTGAGTTACTGTACACCAACACACTACTTACAGTACACTAACGCATTACACTTACTGAGTTACTGTACACCAACACACTACTTACAGCACACTAACACATTACACTTACTGAGTTACTGTACACCAACACACTACTTACAGTACACTAACACATTACACTTACTGAGTTACTGTACACCAACACACCACTTACAGCACACTAACACATTACACTTACTGAGTTACTGTACACCAACACACCACTTACAGCACACTAACACATTACACTTACTGAGTTACTGTACACCAACACACTACTTACAGCACACTAACACATTACACTTACTGAGTTACTGTACACCAACACACTACTTACAGTACACTAACACATTACACTTACTGAGTTACTGTACACCAACACACCACTTACAGCACACTAACACATTACACTTACTGAGTTACTGTACACCAACACACCACTTACAGTACACTAACACATTACACTTACTGAGTTACTGTACACCAACACACTACTTACAGTACACTAACACATTACACCTACTGAGTTACTGTACACCAACACACTACTTACAGTACACTAACGCATTACACTTACTGAGTTACTGTACACCAACACACTACTTACAGTACACTAACGCATTACATTTACTGAGTTACTGTACACCAACACACTACTTACAGTACACTAACACATTACACTTACTGAGTTACTGTACACCAACACACTACTTACAGCACACTAACGCATTACACTTACTGAATTACTGTACACCAACACACTACTTACAGTACACTAACACATTACACTTACTGAGTTACTGTACACCAACACACTACTTACAGTACACTAACACACTACACTTACTGAGTTACTGTACACCAACACACTACTTACAGTACACTAACACACTACACTTACTGAGTTACTGTACACCAACACACTACTTACAGTACACTGACACATTACACTTACCGAGTTACTGTACACCAACACACTACTTACAGTACACTAACACATTACACTTACATCAGTGTAACTCCTCATTCAATCAACATTAGTGCTAAAATCCTGCAGCCCGAAGTCAGTTTGCTGTTGAAATTAATATAAGGGGATAATATAATATCTCAATAAATACCAGACGATACAGGCAAAATGAATATTCCTGGACATTAAGCTTGCTCAAGTCTGCCCTCTAGTATTTCCCAGTCATGCTTTGGGTATAAATAGGAAGAATAGGACGTGGCTTCCCTTAAACTGGCTCTGGAATACACACCGCAGAGCACCACACTGCTGACACCAGCTCTTCTGAGACTCCTCTGCGATTGGGAGTATTCCAGGCTTGAGGGAAAAATGAGGTTTTCCCGGCTTTTTAATCGACCTTTCCCGATCCAAGCGGCTGTCATGAGCACACAGGCCAGACGAGCTTTTACTGTAACCCAGACATCTCCGCCAGAGGTTTTGCTCAGCCAACCGCAAGCCCTTAATGAGCATTTTAACACTTGTTTAACAAATTAAGATGCAGACATTCCTGCCAACTCCTCCATGTGCACGACTCAAAACAAACAGAACAGCAAGTTCCTGCTACGTTCCAGCTATTAGGAGCCACCAAATAGCAGCAGTCTGCACCACTAGGGAAAACGCACATCATTAAAAGTTAAGAAAGTGGTCCGTCTTTCAACCGGTGGGCTTTCGTTTATTATTTAGTCGGTACAAAGGTTAAGCAAAAGTGCGGTTTATGCTCCAGCACCAAATACATGCACCATACATGCAGCTTGAATACTCTCACACAGTTCCTGCAGATTGTGTGGTAGGGGTGGAGGCGGAGTGACACCAGACCTTTTGGACGTCTGACGCATGACAACATTGTTCATCTTAGAGCTGACCACGATGCCTCGTCCCCACCAAGCTAAAAGCAGCACTAGCCAATGAAGATGACCCGCTGCCATTCTGAATTACTCCATGGCAGCCTGGCACGACACCACTGCAGTCTTTGGTGGCGTTAATGTGGTGTTAAGGGCAGTCTTCGAAGCGATCTGTGTGCATGTAGTCCTGCGTCGTGCAGCCGTCTGCCAATGGTGCTGGCACTAACAGGGTGACTCATGGAAGATATCACTGCCCACTAAATGTCTACAGTCATGGCTGTTGGGTCACTCTCCATGCTTTGTGTAGGTCACCCAGATGGTTCATGTTGCCAGTGCATGTCATCTTCTATCCACTGCCGCCAACACCATGCTATAAGAGTATACACACAACCAGTACTGTGCTAAATGGGCCAATAAGACCCTCCAGCTTCCGGGAGCCCTATGAAGCGGCCCCTCTCCAACACTTCCAACCGCTGGAATTGCTTTCACACTCTTCTCTGATGCATCCTTCACTTTCAAAGCATGCTACCAACACAACAGCACGAGCCACAATGGAAAGCATGGACAACAGGACGACCTTATATAGCCAGTCAGGTAAAGCGATAAGGCCTGTAATACTTACGACCATCAAACATGAATCATTTGCATGTCTCATGATGTCAAACCTTCCCACCAGGTTTCAGTCCTGTCGCTGTATTCCTTCTGGGTGCAGCTATTATTTTGATGTTGAGTGTAATAAAGTACCTTGACAGATTTTTATACAGGCTGACTCCACACATTCTTTCGTAGGTACGAACTTCCTCCCAAAACGAGAAAAGCCCTAGGTGCAATATGTGAGATAAGAACGAGGAAGAGAAAAAACGAGAGACACAATATCTCTCGATCGCACGCATTTAATGATTCGGCCAATCATCTATTTTTTTCGATAATCCAACTTAACGTACCATAATTGCTTCCATGCTCGTGCTCTTGTTTCAGAGAGTAAAGGCCTCACGTTTCATTCAAATGAATTGGGAATCGCTGCAGCGAAGCACGGGAGAGAGGGTTTTACAGCAAAGCTGAGAGCGTGCCAAATCGCCCTCCCACAAACTACAGACAGATGCTTTCAATAAGCCGATGGTACAGCCACCATACTGTTATTATTTGCTGGTTTTTAATCTTGACCCCGATGGAGGAGATATGTTCTGACTGGCTATTTCGAGAACGCGACCAACTACAGGCCTGTGTCAATTGAGGATAATAGGAGAGGTTTGTACCGCGTTTATGGATGGTGCGGGGTTGCTCTGGAAAAAGCTAGCCGTGGAGGTCTTTTGCTGTCAATTTTCACATCAAATGCATCTGGCATTGCACTGGATACGCACACTGGAATATAAACCATAGGAAGGTTCAAGTATTCACCACGGTCTCAGGAGACCTCATACAGAGCTGGGCAGAACGGATCCTCAAGTATAAGCATATGACACATGACTGCTCATGGTTCTAAAGGCCTCAGTGGAACACAATGTAAAAACGGCAGCGAGGCTCCACTGTAGCAAAAATCTGAAATCTGCTGGATAATGCTGGACTGTGGACTCCAGCTCTACCTGTGACCGTCAGTGGCAGTACACCCTGGGTCAAATTCTATATCTCGTTGGTTTCCTATAGTCAACATGGCCTCCAGAGGGAACAAACATCTGGGCCGGCATTCTAGCAATGCATTCTACCCATCGAATGGTCCTACTGAGCATGCTCAGACCGTTAGTGCAGTGTAGTTACACAGTGTTTTAAATGTTCTATGGTGTTTTAATGGCTGTATTTAAGGTGGAATGAGGAAATTCTAACAAGAAGCTGTTAGGTAGGAAGGTGACTGTCCGCACCAGAATGTAGATGCTGGATTATTTAAGGTGGAATGGAAAAACTGTAAGGCGGTGAAGCTCAATGTTGTACCGGAATGTAACTGTTGTACCATTTAAGGTCGAAAAGGAAAACTGGAAGAAGAAGTTGGCGAATGAGAAGATGTTTGCCAGCTCCAGAATGTAGGTGCTGCACCATTTAAGGTGGAACGGGAAAATTCTAACAAGAACCTGGTGAATAAGAAGCTGTGGGTTGAACACAGATGTCACAGCTGTAATTGGTGCCCATGAGGGCATTGCACACTATAAGGTACAGGGGTTGGACAATGAAACTGAAACACCTGGTTTTAGACCACAATCATTTATTAGTATGGTGTAGGGCCTCCTTTTGCGGCCAATACAGCGTCAGTTCGTCTTGGGAATGACGTATACGAGTCCTGCACAGTGGTCAGAGGGATTTTAACCATTCTTCTTGCAGGATAGTGGCCAGGTCACTACGTGATGCTGGTGGAGGTTCGTCCTTCTTGGTGGTATGCTGACATTAGCCTGGATACCGTGGCTCTTTTGAACTCTGGTATGTCACCCATAGTGTTGTGTGCATTGCAGTATTTTGAGCAGAACTGTGCTCTTACCTGCTAACTGAACCTTCACACTCTGCTCTTACTGGTGCAATGTGCAATTAATGAAGATTGGCCACCAGGCTGGTCCAATTTAGCCATGAGACCTCCCACACTAAAATGACAGGTGTTTCAGTTTCATTGTCCAAACCCTGTACGTTTCAGTCACAGGTGACTGTCAGGTGAGGTTATATGTTAACATGACTGTTACACATTTTGAAAAAAACAATTAAATATCTTTTACAAGATTAAAATGCTGTGAATTGCAGTTAGTTCAGCTCCATTAGCACAAATTAGCACGGTTGTAGTGTTTTTCCCAGTCTGAGCTGAAAGCTTAGCTGGAGTACTTACAACCTGCCACTGTGTCAAATCTCCCTGTCCGTCTATCTGTCTGCCTGTCCCTGTTCATGTCTCACAACGGCCCCCTCTGGTTACTTCTTGTCATTGTACAGCTCTTCCTGCTCCCCCCTGGCTCCGCCCACTCCCACACCTGAGACCTATCTGTTGCTAATTAGCACCTGTATTAAGACCTGTCTGTTTGTGAAGTCTCTGTTTTCTCCCTGTGTAAATCTTAACCATGTTTTCCTTCTTTGTAGTGTTTTCCTCGTCTTCAGTTCTTGACCCTGGTTTTGTTTCTGATTTCAATTTATAGACACGTCTTCAACGATACCCACCTGTGTTTTGAGCCCTGTTACCCGGACTCATTCTAATAAATCCACTGTGCACTTGCATCCTGCCTCAACCAATATGTTACACACTGTTACTAGGACAGGTGATGGTGCATGGGCTGCAAGTCAACAAACTAGAGGTTGGTGTAGCTCAGTGGGTCACACCACTACCCAGGGTGCCACCTCTACATGTGGAAGACTGGGGTTCGAATCCCAGTCTAGGTGACTATGCTACACCAATAAGAGTCCTTGGGCAACACTCCTAACACTATACTAGCCTACCTGTAATCATTAACCTTGTGAGTCGCTCTGGATAAGAGTGTCAGGTAAATGTAAGCTATCTGTTCTTATACTGCCTCTAGAATTTAAAAATATTATTCAGAGTAAACAGTTATAAGATAAAGAGATGGCAGATTGAGATTGGACCAATGCCTTACACAGTCTAGCCTGTTTTTACCATTCTAAGTTTTGTCAAGTTCCTGCAGTTTGCATGCTGTCTGGTGATCAGTTCAGGATTTGCTCAGTATGGTCCTGTAAGTTTCTTGAGGTCAGGGGTTGATAAAGAAAATGCTTTAAGGATAAGAAATGAAACGAAAACAGAGACTGCTGACATATTTAATCCAGAAACCAGACAACACTAAATAAGACAATATACTTCAAAACAGGGTTCCCATATGGGCGGACATTACGCATTCCTCCAGGGTTCAGTGAGATGACAAAGCGAGACAGAATGTCTGTCCATCTTGGAGCTTCAGTATCGGATCTTCAAACAATTATGTAGGCATGGTGTCCTGCATTGGTTCCAAGTACCAAGCATGTGATGTTCCTGTAGTTTGCTTTTGTTTGCGTGTTGCCTGGTGGTCTGGTGGATTTGCCTGGTTTGTTTCTGTCAGCAGGTTTCATGACTTCATGGGTCTGTAATGACGATGTTTCATGGGCAAGTTCTAATAAAATGCGGTTGCGCTTCAATACAACTGCACCAGGCTTTGATAGCCTACTAAGAGCGGCCGTTCTTCATTTTGGGCACAAATGAAACTGAATAAATGTGCAGTTCTGGGTAAGAGTCCTTCGTTTATTAGATATTTAACCAAAACCTTATATGCTATTTAGCATAAGGGAAAAGCACAATACATTTATTTATCAGATTTATTTTCACTAATTTTAGTTTAAATTCTCTGAAATCAGTTTTTCAAAGACATATGGTGAATGCCCCCGCACCCCAACACCTTCCAACTTCAGTTTTAGAGTGTGGTTGCATTTTCTGGTAAACATTTAGTGATGTTGAGGTCTGGGCTCTGGGATAGGCAAAACCACAGCAGCTTCTTCATATCCCTGTTCTCCAAACAAGTACATGTATCTCCATTGTTGTCTGTATTTATGTTTATGCATCATTTGAACACAGCAGCTGCCGTTTACACTGTGTGATTATAATTTAATGATAACTCCATTCACTTTGACATTCAGCTTTGACCCCTCCTTTAAAGTTACGGATTTGGAGATGCTTGTTTTTGGACAGCCATAAAATGAGATGCACATTTTCTTTTCCCATTAACAGCTTCTTGACAGCTGCACTCCCTTTCAGACCCATTTCGGACCCCCAGACCTTCGGCCCCCCCCATACCTCCCGTACCCTCCCCTTCGCCTCCATTGCTTGGTTCTTGTGCTGTATGTGCTTATGTGCTGAGGTTTTTTTTGATGTTCCTACACTGTGCTCTCCTAGGGCACAGTCTGGGGGTAATGCTTTTTTTTTTCCCTCCTCCGTCCTTGTGTATCCCTTTTCATTGATGATTGGCGGCGCGTGTCTCACGCAGCGGCTCACCTGTCCTCCTGTCCTGTCTTGTTTCCCCCCTGTATGTTATTGTATGGATAGGTCGATGGCTAATTTCGCCGGTTCTTGTGACTGTGTGACAATAAAGTTGATTCTGATTCTGATCCTGATTTCTCTTTTTTTTATTTAAAAAAAATTGTAACAGTCAAATGTATGCTGTGCCTTTAAGAAAGGGGCATTGTATTTGCATATCCCAGTGTGGCCTCTGCAGAAGAAGAGAACGGAGTGGAGAAGAGAGGTGGTGTTGAGCGGTTTTCCTACTGTTCTCCTCTTTTATTTGTTTACACTCTCCGTAACGCTAGAGCTTAACTACAGTCACACTTATGTATAAGTGGACCATGGTGGCCGGGAGACTGATTTCAGTTAGTAACCGTGAATAAACGAGTATACTGGAGTACCAGCACTAACGTCTGTGTGGCTCAAGTGCTTCTGCTAACTCCTCTCCTCATGGCTACCCCGAAGGCTCTCCCCCATTATCCGGGCCGAAGTGTTACAAAGTACTGTCTCTCAGATAGGGCCAGTTTTGGGGGTCTACCTGGGTCTAGCATGGCTGAACTCCAGTTATAGGAACCTTTTCCGCTCGTATGCATCCGTATTCCCAATCTCTTTATAACTAACTATCTCCAGAATGAATGTGTTGATGGCCATTTTGACTGACTGATTCAGTAAATGAAGGGGACATGCTCCCTGTATAGCTGAAACCAGTAGTCGTAGCTTCCCTGAAGCATATCAGTTCTTATGGATAGCAGTACGCATACAGTGTAAGAAAGCACATGAGCAGCAGGAGGCTGAAAACGTCCCGCCTGCAGGGTCCAAGCATTCATTCCTCCCCCCCTATTTACTTAACCCAGGCAGTTTGCATCTTCTTCCATGTAATTACTAAAATCATACGCCTGAGGATGTAATAATGCCAGGGGTTTAAGGGGTTAACACCCCAACATGGTTTAAGGCAAGTGTGTGATGATTCAGGCTCCTTTTGCTGCACAATGCTAATTAGCAGCTACAAGCCTTGCTAGTCCATTAGCCTCCTAGCTCCGCGTCAAAACTAAAGAAGCTAGGAGTTCAGGCACCAGGCCTATCTTGGCTGATGGACTACATTCGGGCTAGGGGAAAATGTTTATTCACTTTAGTACTATAAACATTCAAAATAATGTAGACCAGATCTCAAATCTCCACTCCCTACCACAAAGCACACAATAGGCACTCGCAGACTCAGAGCCTTGCAGACCCAGACAGCTTCAGGGAGGAAGTCTTAAAGATTACAGTCTTCTCAATAGGTAGTCCAGTAAAACAGGGGAGATTACATTCTCAGGAGGCGCATTTATCCCTGCAGATCAGCACGGCTCCAAAAAGCACTCCTACAACCTGACAGCGTGCGTCTAAACCCGACTTAGCACCGCTCCTACCCTGAGGCTCGGGGCAGGAGGTTACGCAGTTGTGGGAAACATTCTGCTCTCTCTCTCGCACTCGGCCGCTATATCTCCCAGCTTTATGCGGAGAGCTATTCGCCGTGTCACGTTCAAATCCAAGCACTAAAACAGTTTGTTGGGCCATAAAAAGCAGGTTGTATCGCTGCAGGCTCCACAGGCAAAGAACACTTCTCCGTAACCACTAAGGCATGCCTTTCCATGTTCCTCCGCTGTCTGTCAATCTGGGATCTATTAATGCAAGGCCTCTATGAGAAGGAAAGAGCAAGGACATGGTTCTCAAACAAAATGGCGATCCCTGCGCACGTCAAATACTGGCCAAACTGCAATCTTTCAATAACAAGTAGCAAAAAAAAACTATCCACACACCTTCTACATGTCCCACACCGGAGGAACGTTAGTCAGGATATTAGATTTACTGGCTTTTTACTAACACAGCAGCTTTAAACCTAGTTATCTGTCTATGTAGGAACGAAACACATCCTTCACTAAACTCAGAACCCATAACTGTATCCAGAGGTGGGCAGTGTAGCCTAAATAATACTCAAGTAAAATCACTACCTGGGTGAAATATGGACACCAGTAAAAGTGCCTGCATGTGAAGCAGGGCTGAAACTTGAGGGGGTTGGTTTGACATTGTGAGACATGCAAAGTTTAATGGAAAGGCCGTATCGCTGTATCTGAGTCATGATTGTGGACGTTCAGTTAGCAGTGATATCATCCATAAGTCATCCTGTTAGTGCCAGCACCATTGGCAGATGACTGTACGACAGAGGACTACATGCACACAGACCGTTACAACGAGTATCCTTAACCCCACCTCAACGCCACCAAAGACTGCACCGGGGTCGTGCCAAACTGTCATGGAGTGACTCAGAATGGCAGCAGGTCATCTTCAGTGACAAGTCCTGCTTTAGTCTTATTGGAGAGGAGCTGTGAGTCTGTTGTCACATGGCCTAAAGGCCTGGTTTCACTGTACCTCCACCCCTACCGCACAACATGCAGGAACTGTGTGAGAATATTGAAGCTGCATGGGATGGATTATCACAGGACACCATTAGGAACTGCTACAACTCGATGTTGAGACGTCTGACATGAGCAAACCCAATGCCCAATGCCATACTGAGAGACACTACTTCTGTATGTGTAGCTCAGTAAATATCTAAATGTATCATCATTTATTGTTCCTGGTAACCTTTATCTTCCTTCCCAACAGCCCTGCAATCCCACACTTCATGCTGGGTGGAACTATTGTTTAGAAGACGCGTGGATGAGCTGTAAAACGCTGTAAGGCGTTCAGATTTAACAGATTGTAAGTGCAGTACGATAAGGAAAAGGTTCCTGGTCCATGGTGAGGAAATTCTGTATTGTTATACATTACATGAACTACAAATCTAATGAGCATTTGATTGCATACACACAATTATTCCCATTTAAACTGGGCACTGGACGTTCTACTGGTTAGTTATAAATCAGTAGCCCCAGGACTAGCTTTAATAAGGCCTTGTTCAGTTTTCCAACCCTCCCAACAAATATCATGGAATTCTGCAGCATCCGTTAAAAGATATTGAGGTTTTTCATTCAAGAGCCTATTCAGCTTGACTCCCACATCTCCCAGAGATGTTTTTGACTGTTACAGCTGGTGAGGATGTAGCTAAATCAGGGACGTAGCGTTGCATTGCCATGCCCTCTCATCTACTGCATCAGTTAGCTCTGGAACTTTGTAAAAACCTGCCACTTCTATTTCACTTTCTATGCAACTGACCTACTGACCAATCGAGTTAGTCAGTTTGTTGAGTTGTGCTGTTAAAGGACATTGTAACGGTTGATTACGTGCTCTTGACTATTGCGCATGCGTGCTGAGCTGCAGCTAGTTGTAGCCTAGCCTCCGTCTGATGCAGCTGCTTCTATGTTACTCCGGACAGTAATGGTGAGATGTGTGGTTACTTGGGCCAATAAACGCCACTTCTACCCCGCATGCAGTGTGTCCTGGGCGTGTATCTTCAGAGAGTCCCGGGACCAGTGCCTTTTCCTGTGTCTGGCTCCTGCACCGCACCTTTTCACCCTTACAACATGCATGGAAAAAGGAGGCGCGTTCGGGATCATTGGGTATACACCACATTAGATGTGAGTTTTAGGGGAAGCCATGTTGCTGTGGTGGCTCTTGGAGGATGTATACTCTTTCTGTTAGGTTATAATGTCATTGGTGCATTTCTTCTTCCTGTCGTCCCTCTGAAATGGCTCTGATCAACATGTTTTGTTTTCTCAACCCTCTGGCATGACACAGCACCCTCTGACACGGACAAACGGCCAGACATGACTGTGATTTCCCTTTAAGTGATGGAGTTTAAGCCTTATGGTTCAGATTTGTGCTCCGGCAAGCTCAGCAAACAGAAGGACCCAGGGAAATTTCAACAATCAGATGTGGATGTTAATGGGCTAAACATTTTTCCTTAGTTAGTCATACGTTACTGTAGAATAGAGGTTTGTAATAAGGGGGTCTTAATGGGCTTTACTCTATAGCAGGGTCCGGTCACAATGGGGCCTACCTACATCCTGACGATGCCATGGCCGGATGCCAACAAAAAGGCCCTGCTGAGTGGAACTCAGGAACGATAGCCAGCTGCATGAATCTGTTGGGTCAGGTTTATAGAACTGGACAGTTGGCGTACCCTCCAAGCGCTTTCAGCTGTACTGAGACATTGTGTGAGCAGCGGTTTGAAAAGTTGCAGTGACCGGCCACACAGAGAAAGCTGCCAGCTTGGGAGCACTGCGTGATGGATCAGCTAAACAGCAAGTGGGATTTGGCAGTGACTAACACAGGCAAAATAATTGAGGAGCCCAAACCAAATGATTTAGTACAAGAACCGAGGGACCACCAGCACTACATACCAGTGTCCATACCAAGTCTCTCAGTCTACATGGTTGTTGTTATGGCTGGTGGTTGTGATGCTCCATTGCAGTCTACCATGTACTGTAGTTCATCTGAACTTGAATTGAGAAGGAACTGAGGATATTCAGGACGGGGCCTGAAGAAAACTCTGTTCATCTCATTTGTTCAATAACAAAGTGGACATCTTAAGTGAACATTGCATCATCATCAGTCACGGCATTCAGGAACCCAAGGTTCGAGTGCCTGGCTTTAGTAGACCTGCGTCAATACTCTGCTTTGTGGAGCCCATTAGTTCATTCTCTACACCCCCCTGTAGCCCACGGTTCCAGTGTTCTTTCATGCTTCTTGGGAATGAAAGCCCACTAACAAGGGCAAACGGAACCCCCTCACGGCCTTATATTCAAACTTGGTGGTTATTCAGGAACACAGCCCGGAGTTGCCTTCTGCCCCTGGCTCTTCAAACCGCAGACCCTGGGTCACTCCCGGGCCTGAGCCTTTAATTGGCGAGAGGAAATACCCCACAAAGACACATTCAGAGAAGTTCCGAGACGCGTTCAGATGCTTTCACTTTCTCAGCCCACTCAATCTGGTCAAGATCCATAAGGAACAGGTCCTGCTTCCTGAGGCCCCCCGATTGTTCGCCCTTGAAAGCCCAGGCACCGTATTTAGATTTGTTTTAAAAGCTCCCCTTAATCTATTCTTACAAGCGCTCTGCAGTATAAAGCAGCAGTGACTTTAGGGGAAAAATATTTCAGAGGCGATAAAAATTAAGGCCCAGTAAAGCGAGCGCTAAAACGGCCCCGGTGGACTTGCAGCGAGGCCGTAAATTGTAGGCATCCCGTCATGGCTGTAACTGCCACCAACTGAAGATTGTTAGACAGCCAGTAAAAAACACTCCGCTGAGGGCCGCTGGAGCTGCTGGGTTTCTTTTGGAGGGACGGTGTTTAGCAGACAGTCTGATAATTAACAGTTAATAAAAATATTTGGAGTACCGAGGAGGAAGGCTGTAAGCGGCTCGCTTTGATCTGAGCTTGTGCAAAATAGCTTCGCAATGACAGAAAACGGAACACGCGGCTAAAGCGCTCACAGCCAGCAGAGCGGTGTGCAGTTGCAGAAACGTAACTCATGTGACTGCAGACCTTCTGCATCAGATAAAAAGAAACGCTTAGCTCGGTATAACATATCCCGCTCCTCTCGAAAACAGACAGCGTGGTTCCATTTTATACAAGCAGCACTGACTGCATTATCCAGTCCGCCTTACTTTACCACAGATGGCCGTGGCCTCTACACTTCCATGAGAACATAAAGAGTGGGATACATTAGATTTACACCGTATAGGAGGCGCTATCAGTGTAGCTTAACACCCACACCAACCACAACGTGCCAAACCACACAGCTGGGTGGTGCTTTTGGTTTGGAGGTTACCGCCAAACACTATCTATCTATCTATCTATCTATCTATCTATCTATCTATCTTGGTGGTTATGTCCGTCTGTCCGTCCATCCATCCATCCATCCATCCATCACTAGATTTACACCATATAGGAGGCGCTCTCAGTGTGGCTTAACACCCACACCAACCACAACGTGCCAAACCACACAGCTGGGTGGTGCTTTTGGTTTAGAGGTTACTACCAAACACTATCTATCTATCTATCTATCTATCTATCTATCTATCTATCTATCTATCTATCTATCTATCTATCTATCTATCTATCAATCCCTCCATCCATCCATCCATCCATCCATCTCTCTGAATGTGTCTATCTATCTATCTATCTATCTATCTATCTATCTATCTATCTATCTATCTATCTATCTATCCATCTCTCTGAATGTGTCTATCTATCTATCTATCTATCTATCTATCTATCTATCTTGGTGGTTATGTCCGTCTGTCCGTCCATCCATCCATCCATCCATCACTAGATTTACACCGTATAGGAGGCGCTCTCAGTGTAGCTTAACACCCACACCAACCACAACGTGCCAAACCACACAGCTGGGTGGTGCTTTTGGTTTAGAGGTTACTACCAAACACTATCTATCTATCTATCTATCTATCTATCTATCTATCTATCTATCTATCTATCTATCTATCTATCTATCTATCTATCTATCTATCTATCTATCTATCCCTCCATCCATCCATCCATCCATCTCTCTGAATGTGTCTATCTATCTATCTATCTATCTATCTATCTATCTATCTATCTATCTATCTATCTATCTATCTATCTATCTATCTATCTATCTATCTATCCATCCATCCATCTATCTGTCTATCTATCCATCCTATATCCATCTAATAAATAAAAAATTATAAATTAGGAAAATAAAATATGAATAAAATAATAATAACTGTCTGATCTATGTGATCTATCTATCTATCTATCTATCTATCTATCCATCTGCTCATCCTATGGCTATCTAGTCTATCCATGCCTGGAGGAGAATAATATCTCCTGTCCTTAAAAAGCTAGTTTAGACCTCTGGCAGGATCTCTGCCATCCTCTCCTAACTACCCAAAAGGGAGGAGACCTACCACTGCAGGACTACAGCCCTGAAGAGGGCTCCAGATAATAAATCCAGGGCTGCCACTGCCTTACACACAGCTACTGAAGGGGCATCTGAGCTTTGAAAACACTGATTTTGACAGTGGGCTGGGGGGAGAGGGATCTATGTTTGCAGCTATCTAGCATCCTGCTTCTGGTGCTCTGCTTGCCTCTGGCTCCTATGAGGACCAGGGCACTGAAAGCACAAGCTGTTTTTAACTCCGTACAGATTGTGCGCAGTTTTAGCAATGGCTTGGTTTCTATATTTGCAAAGACACATGTCTGCACAGAAAGTACACACGTGGTTGTTTTCCGTGGGCACTATAGAGCGACCGCACTATCTATGACTACATAACAGCTCTATGAAATATAAAAAGTGTCTAGCTAATCATCTCCATCATTCTGTTTTATTACAGGCTATTTCGGTTAGGCAATGACCCCTGGATTTAGTGTTATCATGATCACCAAACCTCCAAACTTTGCCAAAACCATTTTGTGCTAAAAAATAAAAAATACTTCACTCTTGCATAACCCTAAAACAATGGATGTGCTAGTTTAGCCCTCAGGACCGTGAGGAGCCAGGGCTCTGCGCACATCTGAAGGGGCCCTGCAGCTTTCCTCTTAACACTACAGACGCAAAAACATCTGAAGCTGGATTTTTTGTAAGCTCAGCCGTGTCCTTGGTTAGTTTTGGTCCGCTCTGCTCTCCCTGATGATTGTGAAGCACTGAAAGCAGAGTTTTTAACAGATAGCTGGAGTTTTCAGCAATGGCTTGGTTTCTATATTTGCAAAGACACATGTCTGCACAGAAAGTACACACGTGGTTGTTTTCCGTGGGCACTATAGAGCGACCGCACTTATGACACATCAACAGCTGTATTCGGACCAGGTCAGCTTCTGTTTTATTAGAGGATACTTACTGATGTTAGCAATGCCCCTGGATTAGTGTTATCATGATCACCAAACCTCCAAACTTTGCCAAAACAGCTTTGGTGCTCTTCACTCTTGGCAAAACCCTTAAAATGGATGTGCATCACGGAGAATTCTCCGTGATTTACAGACGCAAAGCTGGAACAAGAACCTTGTAGCAAAAAAGATGAAACCATAGAGTTAACAGTAGCTGGAGTCAGTGTCCCATAAGACACGCATGTAAAGTCAAACCATACCCACAATTTGGCAGGCCTAACTGAAAGCATGAAAGCATGTCTTTAGGTGGGCATCAAGGCCACAAAATCATAGCAGAGGCAGTAAATCCCACCGTTTATAATTCCACAAAGCATCGCGAGGGCACGTCTCTGATTTAAGCCTGACGGTGTCTCCGGGTTTGCTACATTCCCAGAGAAAAGAATGCAACGACGTGCACAAACCCAAGCACCTTCCGTCCAGCCTAACCGGTCCTATCGACACCCTCGATAGATTTTTACAGCCCCAGTTTCACAGCGCATCCACCGCTGTCAATCAGGTCGAGGACAGGAGAAACCACATTTTGGACTATACAACTTCCACATGTGGGCTCTGGTTAAGCTCCAGGAAGCCTAAGAGAAGGAAAGGATACATCTTGCGGTCACGCAGATGTACCAGCCGACGGGGCACATCAGCAGGAGGGACGCTGAGTCGCTGACCATTAAACGCGTGGACTACAGGGACACATCTAGTGCATACTTGGCAACATGTGTATTTTTAGTTTCAGCAGGCAGCACTGGATTAGCTCTACAGAGCTCAGAACTCTGGGTACACCGTTCTGAGGCTTTTGTTGGGTGTCCTTTCGGCTTGTGTGCATATAAACGTTACATGTCCAAACAAAAGAAGTGTGAAGCGAGTCCACCAATCAGGGCACAGCTGTCACCTTGGTCTGAGCTTGCTGTGGCCTGTTGGACAGAGCTTGGTTCTAGCTAATGGAAACTGTTCTACTTCAGTGTTCTGATCATTTGAATAGTCATCAGTGTCAGACTAATGAATGAGCTTCTATTAAAGACGGGTGGACTGAGAGACACTAGAGTCTCTTCACCTACACTGAGCTGATGAAGAGTCTGTTCCAGAAATGATAATAGAACATTAGAGCTGTAATAAATCATGCTCCTGTTACTCTCCATACTTAAGTACATCTGAAGGTAAATACTTTAGTACTGTTACTCTCCATACTTCAGTACATCTGAAGGTAAATACTTTAGTACTGTTACTCTCCATACTTAAGTACATCTGAAGGTAAATACTTTAGTACTGTTACTCTCCATACTTAAGTACATCTGAAGGTAAATACTTTAATACTGTTACTATACATACTTAAGTACATCTGAAGGTAAATACTTTAATACTGTTACTCTCCATACCTACGTGCATCTGAAGGTAAATACTTTAGTACTGTTACTCTCCATACTTAAGTACATCTGAAGGTAAATACTTTAGTACCGTTACTCTCCATACTTAAGTACATCTGAAGGTAAATACTTTAATACTGTTACTCTCCATACTTAAGTACATCTGAAGGTACATACTTTAGTACTGTTACTCTCCATACTTAAGTACATCTGAAGGTAAATACTTTAATACTGTTACTCTCCATACTTAAGTACATCTGAAGGTACATACTTTAGTACTGTTACTCTCCATACTTAAGTACATCTGAAGGTACATACTTTAGTACTGTTACTCTCCATACTTAAGTACATCTGAAGGTACATACTTTAGTACTGTTACTCTCCATACTTAAGTACATCTGAAGGTAAATACTTTAATACTGTTACTCTCCATACTTAAGTACATCTGAAGGTACATACTTTAGTACTGGTACTCTCCATACTTAAGTACATCTGAAGGTAAATACTTTAGTACTGTTACTCTCCATACTTAAGTACATCTGAAGGTAAATACTTTAGTACTGTTACTCTCCATACTTCAGTACATCTGAAGGTACATACTTTAGCACTGTTACTCTCCATACTTAAGTGCATCTGAAGGTACATACTTTAGTACTGTTACTCTCCATACTTAAGTACATCTGAAGGTAAATACTTTAGTACTGTTACTCTCCATACTTAAGTGCATCTGAAGGTACATACTTTAGTACTGTTACTCTCCATACTTAAGTACATCTGAAGGTAAATACTTTAGTACTGTTACTCTCCATACTTAAGTGCATCTGAAGGTAAATACTTTAGTACCGTTACTCTCCATACTTAAGTACATCTGAAGGTAAATACTTTAATACTGTTACTCTCCATACTTAAGTACATCTGAAGGTAAATACTTTAATACTGTTACTCTCCATACTTAAGTACATCTGAAGGTACATACTTTAGTACTGGTACTCTCCATACTTAAGTACATCTGAAGGTAAATACTTTAATACTGTTACTCTCCATACTTAAGTACATCTGAAGGTAAATACTTTAGTACTGTTACTCTCCATACTTCAGTACATCTGAAGGTACATACTTTAGCACTGTTACTCTCCATACTTAAGTGCATCTGAAGGTACATACTTTAGTACTGTTACTCTCCATACTTAAGTACATCTGAAGGTAAATACTTTAGTACTGTTACTCTCCATACTTAAGTGCATCTGAAGGTACATACTTTAGTACTGTTACTCTCCATACTTAAGTACATCTGAAGGTAAATACTTTAGTACTGTTACTCTCCATACTTAAGTGCATCTGAAGGTAAATACTTTAGTACTGTTACTCTCCATACCTAAGTGCATCTGAAGGTAAATACTTTAGTACTGTTACTCTCCATAATTAAGTACATCTGAAGGTAAATACTTTAGTACTGTTACTCTCCATACCTAAGTGCATCTGAAGGTAAATACTTTAGTACTGTTACTCTCCATACTTAAGTACATCTGAAGGTAAATACTTTAGTACTGTTACTCTCCATACCTAAGTGCATCTGAAGGTACATACTTTAATACTGTTACTCTCCATACCTAAGTACATCTGAAGGTAAATACTTTAGTACTGTTACTCTCCATACTTAAGTACATCTGAAGGTAAATACTTTAGTACTGTTACTCTCCATACTTAAGTACATCTAAAGGTACATACTTTAGTACTGTTACTCTCCATACTTAAGTACATCTGAAGGTACATACTTTAGTACTGTTACTCTCCATACTTAAGTACATCTGAAGGTACATACTTTAGTACTGTTACTCTCCATACTTAAGTACATCTGAAGGTAAATACTTTAGTACTGTTACTCCAGTGGAGGTCTAAATGGAGGAACTTCTACTAACACTGGGGGAGTGTTTTACCTTGGGTATCTCTATACTAACTCAGATACGTGGTTTGTGTAATTCGTCCACACATTAAGCCCATCTGTGCAGCGAAACACCCAAATACACACACACACTAGGGGGCAGTGTACACACTTGCCCAGAGCAATAGGCAGCCCTATCTACAGCACCTGTGGAGCAGTTCAGGGTTGGGTGCCTTGCTTGAAGGCCCTTCAGTCATGTTGGTTCTGGGAATCCAAACCAGCAACCCTCCAGTCACAAGGCTGGTTCCCAAACCTCCAGCCCATCACTGCCCACCCCGAGGAAACCAATGAAAAATTGCAATAGCTGATGATATGAACAGCATGAACAGCAGGGCTTTGAGTGGTTGGTGTAGCTCAGCGGATAACACCACTACCCTCCAGGGAACCACCAGCACCACATGTGGGAGACTAGGGTTCGATTCCTGGTCTGGGTGACTATGCTGTGCTACACCAATAAGAGTCCTTGGGCAAGACTCCTAACACTACATTTGTTGTTTTCAGCCAGCAATGATGGCACTGTGAAGTAACCTCTCAGATACTGGCTCTGTGGAAGACTGTTTAACACTTCTCAGGTTAAATATTTTTTATTACAGAATTTTATGGCAGTGTGTCATCACTGACCCGGTACAGACCACCATTGCATTGGGCCCCACTTGTGGTCTGTATCCCAGTGGTTGATATTGACTGCTCTACAGAAAACACACGTCCGCATATTTGAAAGCACAGTTACTGTTCAATTTAACATATCGGTGAAAAACAAAAGCAGAAAATGCAGCCTGTGCAAAAGTCATGGCGTCTTTATATTGTGCTCTTGTTCTTGACGGTGAAACGTCCTACTCAGACTGCCGTATCATGAAAATAATGAATTTCTCCTGCTTTCTTTAAAATTAGGAGGTCTGAAGTCATACACATCACTAACAATGTTAAACCATTATGCTCCAGTCCATACAGCCCACATAAGCCCACCTGACAAAGAAATGTGTCCCCTGTGACTGAAACGTACCTAATAGCATGTAATACCTCCATGAGCATGAATAACAGCAGTGACTGCATTTGGCATGGACTGGACAAGTTTCTGGATGTAGGCCACATCAATGTTCAGACACTTTTGCATTAAAGAATTGCACACTTGGGCCACATTTTTGGATGCCTTTGCTGCACAACTCCCGAGGAGAGTTCCCTGTAGACTGGAATTTTAGCCACTGCTGGTAGACCTGTATGACCGTACGCTTCCATACACCTGCAGATTCAGCTACTTCCTTCACACTATGGTCTTTGGCCACGCCCACATGCAGTCCCTCCTTCTAGCCAATCATTAACATCTGCTCTGGACCCATTTTCCACACATGGAAGGAGACACCTCTTCTCGATCTATGAATCCCGTCACTCACACCACACAGGTATTTATAGCCCCTTCATCCTCATGCAGCGCCATCTGCAGGAGCCTGAAGTTACTACCACCTTAAACACTTCTAGACATTACACTCGTTATTCCTTGAAGCAATACCATAGAAACCCTATTTGTGTGTGTGTGTTTACGTGAGTGTGTGTGTGTGTATGTGTGTGTGTATGTGTGTGTGTGTATGTGTGTGTGTGTGTGTATGTGTGCGTGTGTATGTGTGTGAGAGTGTGTGTGTGTCCATAAGTGGTGTGTGTTTGTGCTGTATGGCAAAAAACTGTGTTTGTGTGTGTGTGGTGTTTGCTTTTACGTGAGAGTGTGTGTGTGTGTGTGTGTGTGTGTGTGTGTGTGTGTTTGCGTGAGTGTGTTTGTGTGTGTATGTGTGTGTGTGTGTGAGTAAGTGTGTGTGTGTGTGTGTGAGTAAGTGTGTGAGTGAGTAAGTGTGTGAGTGTGTGTGTGTGTGTGTGTTTGTGTGTGTGTGTGTGTTTGTGTGTGTGTGTGTGTGTGTGTGTGTGTGTGTGTGTGTGTGTGTGTGTGTGTGTGTGTGTGTGTGTGTGTGTGTGAGTAAGTGTGTGAGTGTGTGTGTGTGTGTGTGTGTGTGTGTGTGTGTACATGTTACCTGGTGAAAGCCTGGTTACCACCATACGCTATACCAGCTAAAGACCTTTCCCTGAATCGATGATCTAAACCAAGACCCATTTAAAAGTGCGTATAACTCCTGATTAAAGTCACAGAAGGAGCCTGTTACTGTGATTTCAGACGCTCAGTCCTAAATCACATGCTGCCTGTCACCTGCACCACAAACATCTGGAACTTCCTCAGTGCAGAGAAAGGCTGCTCTGTGGGGTCGCCCGGGAGAAAACAGGTCTTCAGAAAATGGAAGTGTTCAGACTGACCTGGTGGGCACGAGCACTCCTGCACGAGGTCCCTCGGAGTGCGCAGCTTAGGGGCTTCCTCCATGAGTCTCTGTAGGAGTAAGCATACATTTCTGATGAGCATGCATGACTGACACTGACATTATCAGGTATGTCGACTGGCTGTTTGCGCAGACATATGACTTTAAGGACTGTTGTTAGTATGAGTACAGACAGACAGGCAGAGGATGCTCTCATCAGTGCACCTGTTAAAATATATTTTTGTTTAGTTTTTTAAGTTAACCTAAAATTTAAGACAAATTACATACATGCCTAGTGAAAGAAAACAAACAAAAAAGAAAAAAAACTCACTTGTCAGTTAAAAGTCAATAAAACAAAAATAAGATAAAAAGCAATAAAATAAACATACGCTTTATAATATCTAAAGTCAGCAAAAGTAAAACAAAAAATATATAATTAAATGCTGTAAATACAACAAAAAAACAAACAAAAAATGAATGACATAAAATATAATAATAATACTAATACTAATAATAATAATAATAATAATAATAATAATAATAAATAAATAAATAAATACTAATAAAATTTAAACAATCCTGGTTGTCTATATAATATTGATAAACGAAAATAAAGTTTAATAATGAATAAATAATTAAAATATAGAATAACAGAAAATATATATTTAAAAAAACAGAAAATAGAAAAAAATTTAAAGTATTTTATAAGTAAACAGACAAAAACAAAGATAAAAACTTGAGAGTGTAAAAAGGACTAATAAAAAAATTAATCAAAGAAAAAAACGAAGAAAAAACGTCCGCCTGGCAACAAACCATTATTAAAAAATTACAATTAGAGAAAATCTAAATACAAATGGTCTAAAAAATAAAAAAAACAACAAAATAAAAAATCTATAATAACGTAAAGGACCTAAGAATAAGGAATATTTATAGAAAATTATCAAATAAATGATCAAATACTAAGTCAATAAACCTAATAAAACAGCCATAACAAATCTAAAACTTTAAAACACGTTTAATACAAAACCAATAAAACAGAAGTCTCCTCCTCACCTTCTGAACGAGCTTGTCAATCAAATCCCACAGCGTCCCGTTCACCTCCAGCCATGAGGGGACTGAACCGAACACAGACCCCCGCTCCGACTCCAGGAGCGCCACTCTGTCCTCCAGGTGAGCGGTCCTGAAGGTGATGAGCGCGCAAAACCCCACCGACACTCCAGACAGCAGCAAGCAGAGGAGCGCGGGGAAGCAGTGCGCCGCGGAGGACGAACTGCAGGACGCCGGTTTGTCCATCTCCTTCAGCTGGACCTTAGACTGCATCCTCAACTCTGACACAACTCCTCTACAGGCCTCCAGACTCAGACTCGCTCTGCTTATGAACTTCCTCCCTCTGTTCAAAGCGCACAGGGCCGCGAGGAACGCTCTCTGGAGCTCCAACTGACAGGACGCACGCGGGGGACACAGGGGGAGAGGCCAATCAGAGAGCAGAGCGTGCGCGCGCGCTTCCAGCCTCCAGCTGTGTGAGGAGCGCGAGCTCTGCCCCAGCTGTTTCTCTCCGGGGCAACGCGCGCCTCGCGCCTGCTCCTCCACCAATCCGCTTCCAGCGCGCGGGGGAGCGAGGGCATGTAAACTACGGCAGAGCAGCGGTGCTCACTCTTTAACCGTGAGAGAACAGCGAGGACACACGAGCTCCTACAGACCATACAGGCTTTATAACTGCTTTATAACGGCCCTATGACTGTTCAGCTAATAACGGTTCCCTTATTACTAGACCAGATTCCTGTCAGGGCTGCGCTGCCGCCACACTCGTGCCCTAATGTGGATCTGTGCTGCCACCTACAGGACACTTCAGTCCTGGAATTTATTTAAGGGCAAAGAACATTGTTGTATATACATTCAACGTCCACCAAAGTCAACCAAGACCCCAGATAAAGATTAGAAAGGCAGTGGGAATGTGGGATGTGAGCAGTCATTCGGAGCTTGTTGATGTGAAGTGGTTCAGAAACTACAGACCATGACTTCTTTACAGCGGTGGTGAAGGGAACCAACCAGGGGTCACCATGTCACAAGTCACACCTAGATACAGGGGTTGGACAATGAAACTGAAACACCTGGTTTTAGACCACAATCATTATTAGTATGGTGTAGGGCCTCCTTTTGCGGCCAATACAGCGTCAGTTGGTCTTGGGAATGACATATACTGCGTCCTGCACAGTGGTCAGAGGGAGTTTAAGCCATTCTTCTTGCAGGATAGTGGCCAGGTCACTACGTGATGCTGGTGGAGGTTTGTCCTTCTTGGTGGTATGCTGACATTACCCTGGATACCGTGGCTCTTGGTACATCACAAAGACTTGCTGTCTTGGTCACAGATGCGCCAGCAAGACGTGCACCAACAGTTTGTCCTCTTTTGAACTCTGGTATGTCACCCATAATGTTGTGTGCATTGCAGTATGTTGAGCAGAACTGTGCTCTTACCTGCTAACTGAACCTTCACACTCTGCTCTTACTGGTGCAATGTGCAATTAATGAAGATTGGCCACCAGGCTGGTCCAATTTAGCCACGAGACCTCCCACACTAAAATGACAGGTGTTTCAGTTTCATTGTCCAACCCCTGTATGTCTTCAGACCTAGGCCTGTGATGGCAAACCAGCAGAAAATCCAATAGCAAGTGTGTTTCCATGGGGACTGTTTTGCCTTACAACACCCTGAAACTATCCCTCCACCATAACCAGTCAAATCATTCTCACAAAACAAGGTGTCAGTCAGCAGGCAGCTTATTCATAACCAAGCTGTGTAATAACGTTCCCTAAGAGAACTACTAGCCACAAAACTCTTCTGACATGTGGTTCCCACCACCACCATACACAATTCTGACATTTCACACTTGGACTGGACTACATCCTAACCATTTAATTATGTAGATATTTCAAAATTGGGTGGACTTGCCCTTTAAATTGAGCAGCTGTAATCTTGGGCCAAGCTTAGGTAGGCATTACCTCCTGCGATCACAACCTGTAATCAGGCTTGTCCCGCCCACTCAGCCAATGTAATGGCTTCCCATTCTTACTCCCTCCCTAGCCCAAGTGAAAGCTAAGGTGGCAAGCATAAGCACAGAGCTAGTACACTAGAACCACTGGACTAAAGGATGTCAGTGAGGCACGCTCTTAGAATACCAGACTCGCCTCGACTCAATCTGAAGTTTTAAGCAGTGCCAGTATCAAACTTCCCTGGCTGTGATACACCCTCTCGGTTTTTAAGGGTCCCATGCTGACTGGCTGAACTCACAGACTCATAGAGGTGGTGATGTTAGCTTCTATGGCTACACAACGTTTGGGTGAGCCATTCTACTTGTAGAAACTCTCTCCGTAGTTTGGTAATGCACTCTTCCAAACATTCACCATCTTACCCCTCTCCTTTCTGCATCCAGTTTGAGAAACGAGTAACAATTCACTCTTCCCACCAACCTATTGAGAAGCTGTGCAAGTCCTCTGATTAACAAACGCAGTATTCCACAATGTAAAGTTTTCCTGAGGTACCCTGGGCGTAGTCATAGTTGTGTGGTTGGGCAATATGCCGCAGCACCACCCTGATGGAGATCAGAGCAGCATCACTTGTTGGTTAAGAATACCAAAGGCAGAAACGTGGTGAGGGAAGCAGCTTAACGTTTCCCTTAACCTGTATTAAGATACAGTTACACTTAGATACAGCTTGCCTACCCTGCACATTTGTTTATCCCGCCCCGATACACCTGATCTAGCCCTTCAGCTCAGTAAGTCTGCTCTAGCACCACCACCATAAACCATCCTGGAAGCTTTAATGATAACAGTACAACGGCGACTACCTGAAAACATACTAAAAGTTTAATGTACAGAAAAACACTGGCATATGGCTTGTACATTCATTCAATCAATAAATACATATGGACCAAAAAAAAAAAAGAAAAAGAAAAGAAAGTATACATTCCTGAAGGAGAAATAAGTAGTGTGTGCATGGTGTAGCTTTATTGGTCTGCTGCTCACTAAGCCAGTGGAGGTACGAGGAAGTAAACGATCACCATGCAGATCATGCATAGCTGCATTTATTAAGAATTCTGTTTCTTAACACTTCAAGTTTCAGTTTCTACTTATTGCTCCTGTAAAGTAGACTGATACAGTCAGCAGCAATCTCCCTGGGAGCGGTAACGAGGTGTAGCTTGTCCAGAAGTTCACTTCTTACTCTTTTTGCCAAGAGGAGCAAAAAACGGGTGTCTGATGGCTTCCTCCAGGGTGATGCGTTTGGACACATCGTATTCCATCATCTTCTGAAGCAGGTCAAACAACTGCTCATGGTCCGAACTCTTTGAAGACATGTATTGCTGGAGGAGTAAAGAAGGCGATGTATGAATACGAATGAACCATTACACCATTCAGACAAACTCAAGGAAATCACCCACGACAGGCTGCAGGGGTAACCGGCGCGAGTTACCTTGAGGGGTCTGCAGTGCTTCCTCACGTATCTTCCAGATGAGGTATGCTCATCCCAGTCCAACTTGTCGCGATAAACAAAGCGCTGTTTCCTATGAACAAACCAGACAGCTCAGCGGTTACCCGAGGCTTACGGTGAACGTAGCCTAACACGCCATTCTGAAGGTGCCTACTAATCATACAAGATAAGAAGCCCAATCCACTTACCCTGTTTTCTGAAGCATGTGTACAGGTATGGGGCCCAAAACTCTCTCCATCATGGCCAGATGCTCCTTGCTGTCATGAGTCTGCAACATAAGGTGCAAGAGTGTTAAAAAGCAAAAGTTAAAAAAATAACGTTATAGGTGAGATTAGAGAATTCTGAGTGAGAGGAGCTCTGCTGTGCAACTTACCTGAAACAGGGTTAATCCCAGATAGTACTCAATCAAAATGCAGCCCAGACTCCAAACATCACAAGCCTGGTTCCATCCAAGCTCTGGCAAAGTTAACAACAACAACAACAACATGGAACAAATAGTAGACCTCAATAGATTACAGTTGGAACACCTAATGGTGAATACTGGCCTGGCACTCGTGTGAACGTAAAGAGACTCTTACCCAAGATAACCTCAGGTGCTCTGTAGTGGCGTGTGGACACAACTGAAGTGTGGTGCTCATGGTCATACGTAGCATTGCCAAAGTCCACCACCTTAACATCAAGGTTCTTCAATGTCCTCTCATTCCGTTTCTGTATAAAGAATTTATTTATTTATTTCTTAAGAACTCCTTCATCCAAACTACATCAAAACAGGACAAATGCTGAATGCCATAAACTCACCAACACTGTGTTGTATTTGATGTCGCTGTCTGAGTCCACAAACAAAATGTTTTCAGGTTTCAAGTCTGTGTGTGTTAGCTTATTCCGATGAAGAACTGTAAACGAAGGAGGGTGGGAGGAAAAAAAAAAAAAAAAAACTGACATTAGAAATGACATGGTATGTACCTACCAGGAGAATACAGCATTCCATGGAAAACCAAGTAAGGGTTTTTAATAATACCGATATGTGCAGTTTATTATTTATTTATTTATTTGCATTTATACTACATCTGTTTGCAAAGCACTCACAAAGTACAGCTGCGAAGATCTGATAGGCCATGTGCCTGATTTGGTCCACTGTAAAGGGCATGAAGCTGTTCTCTTTTAGAAAGTCGTAAGTGCTCAGCCCCAGCAACTCAAACACAATGCAGATGTGACCGTGGTGGTCAAACCAGTCCAGCATCCGCACGCAGGCGCTGAAAGGAATTGACATGGTTTGTTCTTGCACATTTGGAATTCTTACTGCTTTTGTACACTGAAGTCAGTAACTCACAATCTCCTTTCAGAATCCAGAGTGTTCATTTGTTCCAGCACCTCTACTTCTGACATAGCTGCCTCACGGTACCGTTCCAGATTTTTGATGATCTTCAAGGCCACTCTCATACCATCCCTGCCAACGCAACATGTCCAACAGATTGGGAAAAAAAATAATAATAATAATATTTGTGCATATTTGTGGGTTTTAGAGTCTCATAAACAGGCAGTCAGAGAGGAAGGAAAAACTTACTTTGAGTGATCAATGCACTCCACCACTTTTCCAAAGGCTCCTTCTCCTAGAGTGCTTACAATCTCATCTATGAAGAGGATGAAAGCAAGACATCAGTACAGCTTGGTGACAACATAAAACTACACCAATTGTCAAACTTAGCAAGTCCACTACAGGGGACTGTCAACATTACAGTGTATATACTGATATTTACTGGTTCAAATACGTGCAAACATCCGGCATGGTACTGCCATGTTATTTAGCTAAATCCAATTCAAATATATTTGAGTTCCCCCTCATATGTAACCCCCCGACTAACTTGAAGTCCCAACCCCTAAACACAGAACAGACAGAGAAAGATATGTGTTCTATACATCTTGCTCTTAGCATGTGTCCCTTGTGATAGATCAGGTGGCCCTCTTCATCATCCTCAAAACTCCTGGTTCTTTTCCTGCGATGACTTTTCTGGAAGGAGGAAGTGACGTTCATGGACACCAGCATCACCATCATGACAACACCAGTCAGAACCAGGCCCGAACGCGTCATTCAATCATTCAGCAAGAAGGTTGGTGAAGGAGAGATTCGGACCAGTTCAGAAACCCGCACCAGGTCACGGCAGCAGCAATTTCAAATTCAGCCCGAACAACAGCACAGGGGCCATAGTGTGTGTTACAGAAGAAAAACATGGCAACAACATTTTCAGACAAGAGACTCAGAGTAAGGTGGAGTAACAATACAACAGATGAGGAATGGCTCTCTTATTCCTGACTCTCAGAATAATTTACAGCCAAAAAAAATTATAAAAATCAAACTGACAACTTTCCACTTACATCAAATATGGTCCATTCTCCAAGACATGTCTAACTTAACTAAGAAATACTATAATCAATACCATCAATACATCCTTAAACCCTTTAACCCAAATAAACTGCTTCCAGGTCTTTATTAAGGTCCTGCAGATTTGATTAAGTAGTCCATGACACAGTACATGTACTTACTGTGAACTTAATCATGAACAAAACTTCACTGTGCATCTCAAAAGAGCAAGCAGGTGTTTTAGACAATAGAGGATGTACTTAATTTCCCTTCACATGCAGGCAAACGACACCAAGTTATAATTCCGATTTTTTGTTTCTATTTTTAAACATGTATCAATTCAAACCCACATAAATTGCACATATAGTCTGTACTACTAAAATGTCTGCAGGCATGCGAAAGGGACGCAAATTACGTCACTCATCTTTTGTCACAGCCATTTAGTGACAAGGGGAAGGTGTGTTCACTTTCAAGTTTACAGTAAATCATACTGTGCTCTAAACCACACTGACAATTCTCTGCAACCTTAATAAAGACTTGCATGCAGTTTAAGCAGGTGGGAAAGATTTAGGTGGATTTAGGTTTGCAACATCAGCTTTTTAACTCCAGCTTAAAACTAAACAAGCAAAAAGGAAGGCAAACAAGCCTTGTCAGATAGAATACATCTGGTGTAAGTGGAAAGGATGATGTTTTTTGCCAAATCATTCCTTTAAAACAATGAAAATTGGCAATTTCTTTAACATACAGCTATAAAGAACATAACTACCAACACTTAAGACTTATCTATGAGAGCCCACAATAGACTGTGCCTAAAATATATTTGATTTCATAATTATCACTGGCTGGCCCTACACTCAGAATAGACTGAGCACGTATTCCCCTTTAAAAATATAAAGCATACAGAAGCATAACCAAAACCACCCACTGCATCAGTGCATATCAGAATCCCGCCAAAAGCCCAAAGTGACAAAGTCTTTACCGAGTGTGATCTATGGCTGTGGTTGAGGGAAAGCTTGTCCTCTCTGCTGCTGCGGCAAGTGTAGCCACTACGTGCAGAAGACTTGCTATAGTGGTGCCAGTCCTTGTCCCTCTCTTGCTCCCGGACGGGGACGACTCGGTCATCAGCCTGCTTATCATATCTTGGCAACTCAAGGCTGGGCTCTTGCGCCCTGTGTTCTGTGTACTCCAGCTTTCTAGATTTGTGGCACCTGCAGAAATAATACAAGCCATAAGCATGGAAACATAGCAAAACGCACAGTACCTTTTCAGAGCTATCTGTAAGCACCCATCTGGAGACAATCAGCTACCCTACATCATTTCTACCTCAACAACTTAAAACACAAGCCTCTCTGTTTGACACAATTTATTAGTCCTTTCAGCAAGCGTGTGAAGAATGCTATCTCTTGACCTGCCAGGCGTCAAAAGCATCAAGTGTCTTCCCAGAAGGGAGAGATCCTCAACTGAGGCTATACTTAGAGCAAGCCTCGGAGACAGCACCTCTGGGAATGCTTCACCCCCCCCACCTCAAGTACTTAGACAACTTGTGGAAAGCCATGCTTTAACCTGTCAATGATGGAGTAGTAAATCCTTTAATAGGATGCCTCAGCTCATGGTATGGCAGGACGCTGTATCTCACTTAAGTGCCACATATTCTGAACATGCATGTTAAACCTAGCTGATAAAAATTCTCTTTCAAAACAATTATCATTAATAAACACTATAGAAAGAATCAATCGATCTATATTTTCTATTATTGTGAAAACATTAGTGTGTGTTCCTTATTTCAATGTATGCATTGATTTAATTAAAAGCATCTTTGGATTTCTGAGTTGTGCATTTTTGGTATCATGCATTATTATTAACATACAAATACACATGCTCTACAGACAACACACATCTGTACATCAATTTTAGTTTACGACATACAAACGTTCAGCGTACAACGTGCAATCGTTATGCCAAATTTAATATGTTTACATTGTATCCCCAATTTGCTAAACTCAGAAAATAAATAAAAATGTGCTGCCTATTTAAGCCAATCAAAATAAATAAATAAATAAATAAAAACAATTTCAATCTCACTATTTAGTTACCGTCACCGTATGAACATGCTAATAGTGTTATCCGTACTTTGCGGCTCATTAACACATTCTTCAAGATATCACAAACAAATTCACATGCTCTCAAGTTGCTGTTCATTGCATGAAAGGTCAAACAAGGGTCAACTACGTACCTGTTTATATTCACCAAGTTTTTTTCTAATTTCTAACTAAAAACCAAACATTAAGCCACTAAGCTGCTCCGAGAGAGGAATACATCCGAGAAAGGGAAAACAAGTCCGAGAACACAGTCCGCATCCTAGGAATGCTAAGGATTCTCTAAGGATTGTTGGCAGCCACTTGGTTTAAGAAAGGCTTGATTTATCAGCAGGACAGCCTGTTACAGCACATTACATCCCAAACACAGAAATAAGAGGGTACAAGAACCACACTCTGCTATTTCTGGCTCTCACACAAACAAACCACTCTATAACTGCTGTATGAATAAACCCTCATTCATCAAAACCCTTCTCCCCAATCTGAAGGCTGAATTATAAGTTTATTAAGTAACTAAAGACGTAGATCTGTAGACAGCAGTGATGCGCAACCAGTACAGTCCTGAGTCTGAACTACCTTTCGTATGTCTTGTAGTGGTGGTGCCGTCCTGGTCTGCGCTCTCTTTCCGGGCTCCTGGAGATCCTCTTCGGCTTCTTCCGAACCTCCACCCGCTCTTCCCAGCTGTATTCCGACAGCCACCCATCCGGCGACCGCATCCGCTTCGAGGTCCGCATCTTTCCAAAGCCAGAATAGGAAAAAAGTCATAAAAAGTTACGAGGTCGAAATCTTACCTCTGTTCATTCCTCACCCCTTGCTGGGCCGTAAAGTCCAAGCCAGCTGCTCCGATAACCAATACGACGCCCAGGGTCCCGTTACTGTGCCGCTTGTTTCTCAATCTCCAGAGACTCGGCTAATCGGGCTCCAGCCGAGCTCAACCACTCATCTCTAAACAACCGCACCCATTCCCACAAAGCTCCACACACCGCCTCCCTTTACTTTCACTACGGGCTCCAGCTTTAACTATGAACACGGACTAAGATATAACCTCCTCCTGTGTGTTTCTTAGCTAACCGGGTTAGGCCTACATAGTTTTAATGCTTGTACTATCTCAGAGTTAGAGAAAATTGGGACTGTGGTGGGCGTTTGGCGAGACACAGGAAACGAAAGCATGTCTGACGTTACAGTTTGTTATTTTTTTTCTCTCTACTATGAATTCACCCCTTCTTTCCTCTCAAACTGTTTCATGTACTTCCACAGCTCTTCAGATAGTTTACATATATGTTTTTTTCTAAGATGACACAAGAGTCCTCCTCGCTGCAAACTAGCTGTGCTAGCTAGCTAACTAGCAGCTAGCAAACACAGTTGTTTATGTTAGCGTATAAGAGTCCTGGCTAAGCTGGGCAACAACTGGAGTAAACACTCGTACGTTACCGGTATGCCTACTATAAGAAGTTTTGTCAGGTTTACCCTGTTAAAAAAAACAATCATACAAACAAACAAACAAAAAAAACGTTTCTTCGCTTATTTAGCCAAACAGCTAAGGCAGTAAAAGCAACCCGCTAGCCGGTTAGCACTAACTGCTAGCTAAGCTAGCTTGCTCCGTCGCGCCACAAAAAAAAGAAAGCAGCCAGTTTACTGCTGTCTCTGGGTAATGAATAAAGGTGAACACGAAAGTCAAAGGTTACCTGGACTTAAAATATCCTCACCTTAAACTGCTGTTTATTTGAGGTGCTGAAATAAGACACTGTCCTCTCCTCACGACCTGCCTGCTGCTTCCCAGCCTTTACGGCTTGTTTGACTTCCGTTTCACCCAAACCGAGCAGCTGACTGCGGTTTGAGTCTGTTTGGGGGGAAAACGCGTAACAAAATTGAAGTCTTCTAAGTGAAAGGGAAACTAACGAAGCCAGGTCAAATTTAATGTAATACACACATATTAATTCACAGTGTAATATTTGATTATACTACACGGTGCTATATGTCATGCAGGGAAGGTCGATACTGAGATTTTCCGTTCAGTCTAATTCGATACTGGCATCTAGACACCAGCACACCTACTTCAACATCGCTACTGTGATCGAATAGACCGATAGAACCAGAACTTCACTGACGGGAAAAAGGATCAGGTGAAATCCGTTTATTAAACAGTATTTTGTGACGTCAGCATCATGAAGGTCATGGCTCTTCTGTTGAACACCAGCCTAAAGGCACATACAAAGTAGGGCTGGGTGATTTTCCATTTGATCTGATACCAAGTAATACCAAGGCTAATATCTCAATAACGATACTTTAAAATGTAATACTTTTTAAATCTCCAGAAAATGGTGAATATGAACCTGAGTATAACAGTAGGTCTGGGATTTATAATAAATCAACTAATAAACTTATAAAAATAAATCACATAAGAAGAGTGAACAGCTAACAACAAACACTTTTCTATTTACTGTTCAATTATCTTCAAATTATATGTTCAGTTAAACTAGCACGTTTCATGCTAACTAAAAAAATCCGGAAATTAAATTAATATCTGAATAGCTGCATTTAATTTATACACTCATCATCAAAAGAATGACGCTAGCAAGGAATGGCCTTATCACTGTACCTGACTTACCCAACAGCCATGACTGTGGACATGGCAGTCTGGCAGGACACCATTGCGCTTTTTGGTGATGTTGACGCGGGGTTAAGGGCAGTCGTTGTAGTCTTGTGTCGTGCAGCCGTCTGCCAATGGTGCTGGCACTAAGTGACGACTCATGGAGGGCATCACTGCTAGCTGTTGATGTCTTCACTTTTATTTTAAAGTAGAGTGTTAAGATAAACATAAGAGGACCTTCTAAGAGTACTTACTTTAACTCCACTACATTTTAAAGTCTAGTATCTGACTTTTTACTCCACTACAGGATCTGTAATTCCTTTTGGTTTATGTGAGCTTAAAAACAGAACATGTCCAAGCAAAAGAATGTGAAGCGAGTCCACCAATCAGGGTGCAGCGCTTGCTTTGTATTGAACTTGTTTTGACCTGTTGGGTAGGGCTTGGTTCTAGCTAATGGAAACTGTTCTCCTTCAGTGTTTTGTGCCTAGGGACACCGCCTGTTTGACTTGTTACCATCTGGCAAGTGGTACAGGGCAAATCGTACAAAAACAGGCAAACTGAGAAACAGGTTCTTCCCAAGGACTGTGGCCTCCACAACACCTCGCTGACTGACTGGTTACTACCTCTGGACTAATCCTGTTCACTTTGGACATTATACACATTTATGTAGTCATCTTGTGTATACATACAGTATTATCCATAGTGATGGTCTACTTCCACAATCTGTCACCTGTACATGCATACTGTGCCGCATACTCTGCACATCCATGCCTAGTTACTTTACACATTCATAACCTATTCATTTATATTATTTATTTTATATCTGTTACTGTGTCACTCATTCTCCCATTGAGTGCACTGTCTGTATGTAAATATCTGAACCATCTATATCGTATATTACCGCTCTTTATTGTTTCTTCTTGGAGAGTGTCACAATGCATTTTGTTGTATGAAGGTACAATGATAATAAAATGATTCTCGTCCATCTATTCTGTTCTATTAGGATCACTGGAATAGACGTCAGTGTCAGACTAATTAATGAGCTTCTGTTAAAGACTGGTGGACTGAGAGACACTGGAGTGACTCTTCACCTACACTGAGCTGAGTAAGAGTCTTGTTTCAGAAATGATAATAGAACATTAGAACCCTAATAAATCATGCTCCTGTTACTCTCTATCTTGGAGAGTAGATAGATAGATAGATAGATAGATAGATAGATAGATAGATAGATAGATAGATAGATAGATAGATAGATAGACAGACGGATAGATAGATAGACGGATAGATAGATAGACAGATAGATAGATAGATAGATAGATAGATAGATAGATAGATAGATAGATAGATAGATAGATAGATAGATAGATAGATAGATAGATAGATAGACGGATAGTCGGATAGACAGATAGATAGATAGATAGATAGATAGATAGATAGATAGATAGATAGACAGATAGACGGATAGACAGATTGATAGATAGACTGATAGATAGATAGATAGATAGATAGATAGATAGATAGATAGATAGATAGATAGACAGATAGACAGATAGACGGATAGACAGATTGATAGATAGATTGATAGATAGATTGATAGATAGATAGATAGATAGATAGATAGATAGATAGATAGATAGATAGATAGATAGATAGATAGATAGATAGATAGACGGATAGACAGATAGACAGATAGATAGATAGATAGATAGATAGATAGATAGATAGATAGATAGATAGATAGATAGATAGATAGACAGACAGATAGACGGATAGACGGATAGACAGATTGACAGATAGATAGATAGATAGATATATAGATAGATAGATAGATAGATAGATAGATAGATATATACGATAGATAGATAGATAGATAGATAGATAGATAGATAGATAGATAGATAGATAGATAGATAGATAGATAGATACGATAGATAGATACGATAGATACGATAGATAGATAGATAGAAGTAAATTTAAAGGTGAATACTTTAGTACTGTTACTCCAGTGGAGGTCTAAAGGGAGGAGCTTTTACTGGAGGGGTGTTTTATCTTGGCTAGCTCTACTCTAACTACTCTAACTCTGTTACGTGCTTGTGAACTTTTGTGCTTTAAGCAAACGCTTCAAACAGGATGAGCAGTTTCAGTACTGCAGTATCAGTCTGCATATAGTAGAGAGTCTGTTTTCCGTCTGTGTCTCGGTGCATGATTAATTAACTGTACTGATTATTCCAGGCACTGGTCACCGTGTCTCACTCCCTGATTGGTCCCTGTGGAACACTAAATCTCCAAAGCATGGTGATAAAACCCCTTAAACGCATCAAATCGGTGGTCCCTTGAGAGTAGCCGTCAGTGGTTCCACATAGTGATCCTTTCATTAGGGCGTGAACTGGCGCACTTGCCTGCCTCTTCTCAGATAAAAGCTCTCTTTTCTTTTTTTCTGTTTCGTTTTTGCTCTGACACACGATGATCTCATCAAGTTATGTCCTTCAGAGGCAGCGTATGTGTGATTCGTCAGTTAGGTCTCACAGCACATCACTGATGCCCAGAGATGAAGAGCTGTATGCGGTTTATGTGAGTAATTTCAGTGTATGGGCGTGTGCGTGGCAAGGGTGAGTCACGTCTATCTTTAATTCAGCAACGGGATGAGCTCAGATGCCCAGTTTTGGGCACTGGAGTTGTGATCAACAGTCATATCCTGTAGGGAAGCGAAATAAATAACGAATTCGGAATCAGGCCTTCATCTCAGCGGCTCTCTAAACAAGCTAATTAAAGGCCTAGCGGCATTTTCATTTCAGAAATAAGATATTATGAGTGTAAATGGTGTTCTTAAGCATACCATTCACTCACTTCCCAGCCAATCTATCAATTTTGTGATGACAAGGAAAACGACACATTTGCATATTTCTATTCGGCCAACAGGCATTTAGCTCCTCCCACTCAGGCTTCATTTAGAAGGAATGCTTCAGCCTGGACTGCTGTTTGTGAGAACAGGGCAGTCGTTCAGTCTTTGGAAGCCAGCTAGGGTCAGGTCTATTCCCAGTGTCCATAGTCCTCCATGGTGCAGAGGTGGACATGTGGCTGCTCCAGTGGTCCTTTCTTCGCTGTGCACTGGTCACAGCAATGTACGTAAAGGTCTGCGTTCTCTTCCTGGGGCTGGTGGAACTTCTCACATCCGAAGTCCGGTACCATCAACGGCTGCAGCACTCCTCCAGGATGCCCTCCGCTTGTGTTCAGCGTCCTCTGCTGCACTGATGAGGACGAGGGTGCTGCACATGTGCACGGCCCATGAAAAAAAACATGCTGCTCTCAATGTGATGATGCATCCTGCCCCAGAAGATCCTCCAGTCTGCTCTGAGGCTGCATGTTCCATTATGCACTAGGCATCTGGTGACTTCATCGTCTCTCTAGTTTCATTTGGCACTCATTTCTTCTCAATCAGTCTGGGCCTTTAGCTGGGGGCTAAAATGTTCAATGTCATGCCAGCCTTTTTCTAAAGTTGTGGTAAAGGTATGGTGAAGTATTCTGTTTTTAGAGGAGGGGTTGGGTGCAATGTTCTGTCTGTTGTTTCTGTTTGTCTCCGTCTCTTTTTTAGGAATTCAGAACTATTTGCCAATAGCGCTGGCACACAGAAGAATTTGACCTCTGCATTAAACCCATCCACGAAGTGAAACACCCACATACACACACACACACACACACTAGTAAACATAACACTTACTAGGGGGCAGTGAGTGGTGGGCAGCACTATCCATGGTGCCTGGGAAGCAGTTGGGGGTTGGGTGCCTTGATCAAGAGCACTTCAGTCGTGTCCTGAAGTTTCAGGGGACGGAACCTGCGACCTTCTGTTCACCGGACGACATTGTACATTTTTAAATATTAATGCCACAAATTCTCTCACAAAAATGGTCCGGCCTGATATTTAGGTCTCTAAGGCAACAACATCATTTACAGATCCAGATATGATGTCAATTATGGATAATTTACTCACATCCTTAGACACGCCCTTCACAGTTTTGACTGACTTCTCTTTGAAACTCTTTCAGCACAATCTAGGTTTACAAAACATGTCAAATAAAATGTAAATAAAAACAAAATGTGATAATGTGCAAATCGTTTGCCCTGTCCCAACTTTAACAAGAAGATATCAAACCATGAAATGCCACCAACATGCAACCAATGACTCGTGCAATGTTAAAAACAGCACCTGGTGTAATATCTAATCAGCATCTAACAGCTAATTAGGTTAACTGACAACAAGTCACACATGGGTATAAGAGAGCATCTCGGAGAGGCGGAGTCTTTCAGAGATAAAGATCGTGAGGAGTTCACCACTTTGTGAAAGACTGCACAGGAAATGATTCAAGAATAGCATTCTAACATTAAACCTGAGAATTTCATCATTAACCCAACACAACATCAGTAAAAAAAGATGGGCTGAGTTGGAAAACCACCCTGTAGTCCCACCAGCCAACATCTAAAAATCCTTTTGGGCCATGGGCTGATGAGGAAAGGGACCATCCAGCTTGTTGTCATCGCACTGTTCAAAAACCAGCATCCATGGTGGTATGGAGCAGGGGCTTTAGTGTACAAACACGGGGACCCCAAACTGCTGAGCAGCTGATACTCTACAGCCAACACGAATGGGAAATACTTCACTATCTACATACAGCAGTTGCTCTTCTTACATAGTGCTGTTAAAGGAAGAGCTGTTGAGCACAGTGGTGAACAAAAAAGGGCTGACCCGGCTTTATTAAAACATATTGCTGGCATCAAAATCAAAATGGACATCTTTGAGTGAGGTCCAACATGTACTTGGGTGTTCACCTCAACAACAATCAGCCATCTTTTATGGAGTGGTCTGCTGGGGCAGCAGCATCTCCACCGCTGACAGGAAGAGACTGAACAGAGAGTCATCAAGAAGCCCAGCTTTGTCCTGGGGTGTCATCTTGACCCAGTGGAGGTGGTGGGGGACAGAAGAGTGAGGACTAAGTTCAAACACCTGTTGAAGAACCTGTCCCAACCCATGTACCACTCTCTAGAAGCACTGGTCAGTGCCCGGCTGCTGCACCCGCGGTGTGTAAAGGACATTTCGACTATGTGCAATAAAAACTCAGGAATCTATTTCTGTTTCTAGTGGCCAGGTCACTACGTGATGCTGGTGGAGGTTCGTCCTTCTTGGTGGTATGCTGACATTACCCTGGATACCGTGGCTCTTGATACATCACAAAGACTTGCTGTCTTGGTCACAGATGTGCCAGCAAGACGTGCACCAACAGTTTGTCCTCTTTTGAACTCTGGTATGTCCCCCATAATGCTGTGTGCATTGCAGTATTTGGAGCAGAACTGTGCTCTTACCTGCTAACTGAACCTTCACACTCTGCTCTTACTGGTGCAATGTGCAATTAATGAAGATTGGCCACCAGGATGGTCCAATTTAGCCATGAGACCTCCCACACTAAAATGACAGGTGTTTCAGTTTCATTGTCCAACCCCTGTATATATATATCTTTATATATTTATGTCTATTTAAGTACTGCTGTCTGGGTGAAACTGGGTTCTTGGGTACAACAATTTCGTTCCACCCCATGTACCACATGTGATGCGAATGACAATAAAGTCTCCTTGAATCCTTGAATAAAGTTGACTTCACTGGCAAAAAAAGTTTGCATGTATGTATGTGCTTGAAGGGACGGCCCTGTTCTTACTGTTCTCAGCCATATATAAATCATACACGTCAGTAAACCATCTGTAATCATATAGCATTAGTGCTCAGCTGCTCTTTTCCCTCCATCCCATATTTAGCAAAAGAAGCACAGCTACCTTTACTCCGGTACTCAGTCAAGTCAGATGATCGTAAAATACTGGTACACGGTGTTGAAAGCGAGAGAACGTAATGCAGTACAGGAGGAAACATTCTGACCTGGCCTGACCCAGTGGCATTATGTATAAAGAGGTAATGGTTTTTGGCGGGTGTTAGCACTTGTGTGTATTACCCGTGCTAATCTTAGCTTTCACCACACAGCAACTGAACCGTCCCTGCCGTACCCTGCATAAACAAAACAACACGGCTGCGTGCCACACGTCACACAGGAATGATCTTTTACACAGTGATGATACCAGCATTTATCATGATAAGCCACGTAAAAGCCGCAGGGAACGGCGACAGAGCCTTGACTCGCAGGCACAACCATCACCCAAGACTAATCTATATCCGATCTGCCTGCCATGTTGTGTTTCAGGCTGTAGAGGGCAGAAGCAGTTTGCCGGCGTGGGTGATAGAGGTCTGATTTCCAGCACTGATGTGGTGTTCGTGGATATGACAGCATCCAGAGTCCAACAAATGGGATGAAAAGGACTGCACAGGGTTTGATTTGTACCTGCACAGGTTGTTTTATTATATAGTAGTGGGACAAATGCTTCACCTTAATGGGACCATACATGCAAACCCCAGTTCCAAAAAGTCAGTATGTGAACTAGTGTTTTGAGAAATCCCCCTTGACAAGACAGAGAGGTAGACATACGACATAGACTTTAAATGATGGCCGACACACAAACTCCCCAATCAAGCCCCAGAGTTCAGCACAGAATGCAACATCCAGCACTGCAGCCTCGGTAATGTACAAACACCAACAACTCCACTCGTCATCTAAAGAACAGCTGCACCCAGAAGGAAGTGTGGGAATGCAGTGCTGTTGGGAAGGAAGATAAAGCTTACCAGGAACAATAGATGATGATCAAGACTGATATGGGGAATATTTACTGAGCTACACATACAGAAGTAGTGTCTCTCAGTATGGTGTTGGGCCGCCATGTTTGCCATGTTCGTACAATGTCGTCCGGTGATGTTATCTAGATCTGTAAATGATGTTGTTGCCTTAGAGACCTAAATATCAGGCCGGACCTTCTTTGTGAGAGAATTTGTGTGGCATTAATATTTTAAACAGCAGGTTCAGTCCCCTGAAACTTCAGGACATACTAGACATCTAGAAATGGACTTGTAGTGGTTCCTTATGATGTCCTGTGATAATCTATCCCATGGAGCTCTAATATTCTCACACAGTTCCTGCAGATGGTGCTGTAGGGGTGGAGGTGGAGTGGAACCAGACCTTCTGGACGTGTGATGCGTGACAACAAACTGTTTATCTTGGTGCTGACCACGGTAAAGCGGGACTAGTCACTGAAGATGACCCGCTGCCATTCTGAGTCGCTCTATGATACGTCTGGCACAACACCATTGTAAATATACTGTAAATGTTCAGCCATGATGTTTCGGCTCTGGCCAGTCAAATTAGGCCCCTAGTACATTACCAGACTTCCTCTGCTAAAACTAGTCCCACTTGGAGAGGGCGTTAATTCTGGAATTATTACTACCACAGATTTATACTGGATTAAAATCAAAGAGGTCATCACTTTTCACTCATATCACTGGACGTCTCCAGGTAAAGCTGGTCATGCTCAAAAGGCTTTTATGTAATGTATATACATTACCAGTCAAAAGTCAGTCTAGTGCATAATCATGATGGACAGACCAATAGACTTGCTCGAAAACAGCAAATATACAGGGGTTGGACAATGAAACTGAAACACCTGTCATTTTAGTGTGGGAGGTCTCATGGCTAAATTGGACCAGCCTGGTGGCCAATCTTCATTAACTGCACATTGCACCAGTAAGAGCAGAGTGTGAAGGTTCAGTTAGCAGGTAAGAGCACAGTTCTGCTCAAAATACTGCAATGCACACAGCATTATGGGTGACATACCAGAGTTCAAAAGAGGACAGATTGTTGGTGCACGTCTTGCCGGCGCATCTGTGACCAAGACAGCATGTCTTTGTGATGTACCAAGAGCCACGGTATCCAGGGTAATGTCAGCATACCACCAAGAAGGACGAACCTCCACCAGCATCACGTAGTGACCTGGCCACTATCCTGCAAGAAGAATGGCTTAAAATCCCTCTGACCACTGTGCAGGACGCAGTATATGTCATTCCCAAGACCAACTGACGCTGTATTGGCCGCAAAAGGAGGCCCTACACCATACTAATAAATGATTGTGGTCTAAAACCAGGTGTTTCAGTTTCATTGTCCAACCCCTGTGTATAAGCTTCCACTGTAGGTTAAGAAAGACGATTTATCCTGCTGTAAAGTTCATTTTTGGAGGTTTTTAAGGTGAACAGTGTAATTCCATGAGTGCTGTTTTATTGTTTGATGTCTTCACTGTTATTCTAAAGTAAAACGTTTAGATAAACATGAGGAGAACCTTCTCTGAGTAGCCTTGTCTAAACTTATAACTGGTACTGCATGTCTGTGGTTTGACTTGCATAGGCTGCATAGATCACCATGGATATAACGACGTTGTCAAAATGCTCTCCGGTTTGGCCGTGCTGAGTGGGCTGTTTTTTGGACAGCTCCTTTCAAGCCCTCTTTGCCTGCCGCCAAGTATACCTTGTGTACTCTGTTCAGAGACAATCATTATTTTAGCTTCTAAGTGCAAGGTAAACATATGAACAACTGTGATATGGTGCACACTAGTGGTGGAACTATCATGGTGCAGCCGGTGCAGTTACACCATAGTGGCTCTAATTTAGGACCCAGGCCCTAAATTAAAATGCAGGGCTATGTCACTTCACAACACCAGTCTCTTACAGTGTCCCATTCAATCTCATAGACTGACATGTCATGAAAAAGGAGGCCAGATGAAAGATATGTGTGTGTGTATGTGTGTGGCTGGTGTGTGGTTTCATTTTCTGAAGAGCTTCTGCCTCAGCACATGAATGGTATGAGTCAGGCGTATTGACACAAAGGGAGGTGAAAGCTCTCAGTGGTAATTGGAATTGCCTCGATTGGCCCAGTCATGGAGTCAATCATCACAGACTATGAGCAACAAAGGACAGAGACCAATCCAATACTCACACTGTGTCACAGAGTGCTCGTGTCAACATGTCTACAGGTATTTAGCCAGTAGTGTTCGTGTATGTGCTTTACTGTACCCAAGTCACCTTTTTGTCTATTTGGTTTCCAGTCAAAACCACCATTAGCAAAGGCAATTCATTCGTTCTAATGTCAGAAAAACACAGCAACATGTTTCAAAGACGTTGGGACGAGTTCATATTTACCACCGTCTTCATCACCTGTTTGGAAACTGAGTAGAGCAGCTGCTCAAAACTTCGGAGTCTCCTTTGTCATATTCCTCTTTTCATAACATGCCAAATGCTTTCAGTGGGCGAAGTAGGTCTGGACTCCAGACTCCAGGCAATTTAGAAGTTGAACTCTTTAACTCCACGCTGCTGTAGTAACTGCAGAATGTGTTTGTTACTGCCTTGATGAAATAAGCAGGACCTATCCTGAAAAAGACGTCATCTGGATGGTGCCATACGTGGCCCAAATCTGTATCTATCATTCAGCGTTCATGGTGCCTTCACAGATGTGCAATGTGCTCTAATGTCCCCCAAACCCCATACTATCAGGAATGCTGGCTTCTGGATGGGCCCTTTTTATACCGGAGGATCCAGCGTGCATGATTTCCAAATGATTAAAACATTTTGTTGGACCACAGGACACTCTTCCACTTTGTCTCAGTTCATCTTTAATGTGCTTGGGCCCAGAGAAAGTGGTGGCGCTTCTGAAACTGTTTGTATCTGGTTCCTTCTTTGCAGGGTGTAGTTTTAATTTGCTTTTATAGAGGCAGGGACAAGCTCTGTTCATAGACAATGGTTTTGGGAAGTGTTCCTGAGCCCATACAGTGATCTCCATCAACTTCTGAGAGACTCCGCCTCTCTGGAATGCTTTCTTACATCCAATCATGCTACTCACCTGTTGCCAATGAACCTGGGTGTGAGACGCCCCTCCTGGTGTGTTTGCGTATTACTTTAGCAGAGCCTGTGTTGTTCCTGTCCCAACATTTCTGAAACAAGTTGCTGGCACCAAATTAAAAAACTGACATATATTTTTCTTTCTCAGTTTTTCTTTTCTCAACTTTTGATACATTGACCGTGTACAGTTATATTATTGTCCTTTTTTGGAAACGGGGTTGTATATATCGTCGCTGTCCAAAGGAAAACCTGTATCTCCAGTTTTGTTGATTTTTACTTTTATGCATGATTTGATCACATGCTGTTTACATTGTGTGAAAATTCCATGAAGGATGGACCAACAGAAATGGCCCAAAACTGCCTGGAATGACGTCTGGTTCCATTGACTTCCATTCATTTTAAATTAGGTTTTTGGCTTCTCCTGTAAAATTGCCATTTTGGAGATACCTGCTTTTCTTTGGACAGCGACGATATGTTAAACTCTTTTTCTGGTGCTCAAAAGCAATGGGTTACATTGATGTCCTCCCAACAAAGGACCTGGTAGACCAGCAAAACAGATAAACAGCACTTAACACTTTTATCTTTGAGAGAAAGGAGAACATCAAGCTCCACTCTTGCTTCAGACCCCATCCACAGGTGTTTCTGTCCATCCCTCCACTCCACTGTGAGAAGACACCTCAATGCTATGGGTCAGAGACAGAGCGCTTGTGAGGAGCTTGGGTTGGATGAGAGCCAAATCAAACAGGATGAGTTCTGCAAGAGAGAAATCTGAAAACCTTGCAAAACCCGACTCCGGCTGCCCGCTGCTCATTCGTCATGAGGTGCCCAGAGTCATTTGCAGGAAGCACCACTGAGGAGAAATGGTAATAGGAATGCGAGATGTATCGATAGCCATTACCACAGAGGGACAGAGGGATTTTAGAATAAAGTAATGGAGGAGAGCAAACACAATTTTCTGCATTTCACAGAAAAAACATCAGCCGGCTGGCAAACATCACAGAGATGACCAGAGGGGACGTGCCAGAGGGGAAGGATCAGTAAAAGCACGGACGGCAGCTGTGTGACGAGTGAGCGAGCATATCAGTCCAGCAAAAATGTCCAGATTTGATGGGAAGTGTAAAATCTGATCAGGAGAACTATTCCTCCAAATGAAGTGAGCCTCTTTCATCAGGATCAATATATCCCCAAGATCCTGCCCGAGATGAGGAACATAAATCTCCTGAGAGAGAGAGAGAGAGAGAGAGAGAGAGAGAGAGAGCAGAAATGAGGAAAGAAAGAGAGAGCAGAAAGGAAAAGGGATCAGAATAGAAAAGAGAGAGAGGACAGAAATGGGATAGAGAGGAAGAGAAAGAAAATAAGAGAAAGAACTGCGAGAAAGAAAGAGAGATAAAGAGAGACATAGAGGATACCAAAAATGAGAATAAGAGGACAGAAAAGAGAAAGGAAGAAGAGAGACAGAGATAAAGAGATAGAAACGGAGAGTATAAGAGAGAGAGAAAGGCAGAGAAAGTGAGAAACACAGAAGGAGAGATAAAGAAAGAAATTTAGAAAGACACAAAGAGAGTGAGATAGAGAGATAGAAAGTCAGGAAGAGTGAGAGATACAGAAAGAGAAACAGAGAGCGAAAGTTAGAAAGACTGAGAGAGGCACACAGGAGTTATGGAAAGAGTGCAAGACAGGAAAAGTGAGAGAGATACAGAAAGAGAGACATGAGAGAAAGTGAGGGTGTGACTAAGTGAGAGAGAGACAGAGACAGAGAGAGAGAGAGAGAGAGAGAGAGAGAGAGAGACAGGGAGAAAGAGAGAGACAGAGACAGAGACATAGAGAGAGAGACAGAGAGAGAGAGAGACAGGGAGAGGGAGAGAGAGAGACAGAGACAGAGACAGAGAGAGAGAGACAGAGAAGAGAGAGAGAGAGAGAGAGAGAGAGACAGAGACAGAGACAGAGAGAGAGAGAGAGAGAGACAGAGAGAGAAAGGACAAGATTTAATGGGGACATAGAGACTGAGAAAAGTGAGTGAGAGAAAGTAAGGGCGTGAGTGAAAGAGAGAGAGAGAGTGAGAGAGAGAGAGAGAGAGAGAGAGAGAGAGACAGAGAAGAGAGAGAGAGAGAGAGAGACAGAGACAGAGACAGAGACAGAGACAGAGAGAGAGAGAGAGAGAGAGAGAGAGAGAGAGAGAAAGGACAAGATTTAATGGGGACATAGAGACTGAGAAAAGTGAGTGAGAGAAAGTAAGGGCATGTGAGAGAGGGAGAGAGAGAGAGAGGAGAAAGAGAGAGAGGAGAAAGAGATAGAGGACAATGTTTAATGGGGACAAGGTCTCTGAGATAAAATGCGTGAGAGAAGGTGAGTGAGTGAGAGACAGTGAGAGAGAGAGGAGAGAAAGAGGGAGAAAGAGAAGAGAGATAGAAAGAAGAGAGGACAGGAAATCGTGGGGACAAGGAAAGCACGAGAGAAAAGTGAGAGAAAGTGAGTGAGTGTGATGGAGAGAGAGAGAGGGATAGAGAGAGAGAGAGGCTCCTCTTAGCGTAATGGAGGATGGTTCAAAAGTTTAACGCACCGGCCACCCGCTCCCGTCTTTATAACCTCTTTGAGTCATTGCGTGTGGCTGAGGGCCGATCATGTCGATGGCCATTAAAGCAAATGCTGGGTGGGGGGCCGGGGGGGCCGGGGGTGTGTGGGGTGGATGCATTAGGGAAATTGGTCCTGCCTGAGATGCTGTACTGTACTGAAGTAATTACAGCTGCTGGACGGATGCTGGGGCCAAGCTCTGCCTTCAGCAAGTGTGTGTGTGTGTTTAGGTGTGTCTGCCGCAGAGGGCCCCCACCCCACCCTCCCGTCTCCCCCAGCGCAGGCTGCCAAGGGGGACGGCGCTGGGCCTTTATTGATGAGACGGATGGGGAGGGAGATAGGGGGAGGCAGACGGATAGGGCGGTCCAGAGCGGGCCATGGCAGAGCTGGAGAACCTGTGGTCTGGTCAGGGACGCTGCCGCGCGTGGTCAGCCTCTGCTAGCCCCAGCTCCAGCACCGGGAGCCCCGGCACTTAGAGAATGAACACCAGCCAAGGCGGACCGGAGCTGTGGTGAAGCTGGGCGTGAAGTTGAAGACACATCTGCAGCATGGGACTCACCTGCTTCAAGTCTTGGAAGTTGAACAGCGCCACACAGAAAGGTCAGTGGTCGCTCTGAGTACCTCCTCCGTATCCCTCATGCTAGAACACTGCATTCCGGTCTGGCTTCTGAAGGCTTGGAATGCACCGTGTTGCCTTTGAGAGGTCACAGTACTATTACAGCCAGAGGCTGATTTGAAAACCTGCAGCGGCAGCTAATCTCATTTCAGCTCAATCCAATTCAACTTTGCTGTTGTACCTGTTTGCACTGCTGCACCCTGCAATGCAGAAGCGCAGGACAGGACAACAGAGACAAATACTGAAGAGCAGGACAGTGATAGCGCAACACCGGACAGACACACTAGCAAAGCATTAGGACTGAGTAAAAGTCAACTTCCAGAAAACACAGATTCCCGGAACTTTTCACAGTTCTAGGGAAGGTCTTAACTGGTGCAGAGCATTCCCAATATGTGGAGTTCTGTACGCTCTGATAAGGTTCCTCACATCCACACAGATCTCATTTGCATTTTTAAAGAACCATCCCTTACAAGGTTCTCTGGGGAACCAGCAATGGTTCTTCATACGTATGTTTTTGGCACCACGGTTTTAAATATTCATGCAGCTATGGAGAGTATACGCTACTGTGCAGCACTACACTGAACAGTTACACCCCGACAACAACAACAACAACAACAACAACAACAACAACAACAACAACAACACAAACAAAAAGCCTGAGAGGATAAACAGGGAACAACTGGGAATACTTGTAGAGCAGCCTTAACTAAGAACCTCAAGGAACATCTGGCATTCTTATTGATGAGAAATTCCTAATCTAGGAAAAAGCTTGATGGAAAAATGATCAGGCTATTTCTTTAGATAACACGGAGCCAAACAGATCCCAGACGGACCATGAATATGATTTATCAGAAATGTGCAAATGTCATACAGGATCTAAATGTTCCAAGGATTCCTGAATTATACATAGCTGCATGAATTCATCCACACTGTCCAGCTCCAGAGGAGTTTTTGAAGGAGTGATCCGTGTGACTGAGGATGAACAGTGTGGTTTTATTTATAAGTGCATGTTTATATTTATATTTATTTCTTTAGTGTGATTTAATTTATCATCACAGTGCCAGGTCCTTTCCCCACACTCTTTTACCAGTACCATTCCCAGTGAAAAGCTCAGACACAGCTACTCACTGAAGGTTCTCCTAATGTTTATCTCACTGCTGTACTTTATATGAGCAGTAAAAACATCAAATTATAAAATAACACAGTGTGGAATTATACAGTCCACCTTAAACACCTCCTAAATGGAACTTTAGAATTTTAGACAGCAATGCTATTGAATACCCACTTCACTGACAGGGGAACTGGTGTTAAATAAACAGAGATGAAAGTTTTTGCGCAAATATAGATGTTAAATATGTTCGTTCTATTAACCATCAAATATTATGGCAGGTTTAAATGTAGTTTTTGGGGATTTAGATATTTCTGTGCAACAACAACAATAATAGCTGAACAAAACATGTGCTGCTTGGAGAGATTGTCAAATTGAAAACTGGTCATTTGTTTTTCGAAATATCTGTATAATCATACGGTTCAGACGTAAACAAAGTCATGAGAGTGAAATGCTCTGTTCTAGGGAAATTGCAGAGTCATTCACACTAGTGGTGTTAGGAAGCAGACGTCCACTTCTGAAGCTCCTTTAGAGGAAGTAATCCTGAATATCGTTCCTGTCCGAAGAAAAAAAAGTGTTTACGTATAATTTGTGGATTTTGACTTTTATGCATCTTTGGAACACGGCAGCTGCTGTTTACACAGCGTGAACATTTCATGATGAATAGGCCGACAGAAATGGCCCAAAGCTGCTTGGAAAAAACTCTGGTTCCATTGGCTTACATTAAGGTTACCTTGGGTTTGGCCCTCTCCTGTAAAGTTGCCATTTTGAGGGTGTAAGTTTTTCGTTGGACAGTGAGAGTATGTTGCCTGATGTCTGAGACATGATAGTTTTATCGGTTGGTCTAAATTCTAATTTAATCTATTTTGGTGTTGAGATACATGAAGGGCAGTCTAATGCAGAATTAGAGGGCAGATTATTTTCAGGTGTTCCACTATTTCACCATCATCAGCACCATGCATGTTAAACCTCGGAAGCACCAGTTCCCTGGTTATTCTTCCACAGTAAATAAAACTAGATACGTGAATGGTTGCAGAATGGTTGCACAGCCTAAATGGTTTCCACGTTCTGCTAGGCTGTGGTTGCTATAGGAGGAACAGGGAATGAATGACAACACCTAGAGGACTGTGGGTCTATGTGGCTGTGGATTAGAGTTTGGGGATCTGCCCTGAGTGCATGCATTCAGTTTGGTGGCTGTAGGTTACAGGAGACAGTAAGGTTTGAATGGGGGTGAAAATGAATAGGTGTCTATAGAGGGGAAAGAGTGAGTGGAAAACAGAAATACAGACGAGTGGGGGTCAAACTAACATTAGATTGGGGCTTGGTGCCCTGTCCTGGGTTGGAGTATCAGGAATTGTGTCTCTGGGTAGAGCAGGGGTACTGTAAACAGGCATGCACATTCCTAATGGAAAATGTCTGTTGCTACATGGAAACCATGCATCCAATCAAACAGCTGTATGCAAGCGCATCGTTTCCAACAGATTCAGACAGAACATTTTGGAGATGGAATGTTGATATCTTGAAAACTGTGGGACTAGTTAGAGGACCAAAAATTCCAAGAAGACGATTTGTATTAAAAGAAGAAGGAGAAGGAGAGGGAGAAGAAGGAAAAGGAGAAGCAGAGGAAAAAAGAGAATGAGAAGAAGAGGAAGAAAAAGGAGAAGAAGGAGAAAAAGGAGAAGAAGAGGAAGAGGAAGAAGAAGAAGGAGAAGAAAAACAGGAGAAAAAGAAGAAAAAGGAGAAGCAGAGGAAGAAGGAGACAGAGAAGAAAAGGAGGAGGAGAAGAAGAGGAAAAAGAAGAAGGATAAGAGGAAGGAGAAGAAGCAGAAGAAGAAAAAAAGGAGAAGAACAAGAACAAAAAAGGAGAAGAAGAAGAAGAAAAGAAGAAGGAGAAGATAAAGAAGAAGAAAAAGAGAAGAAGAAGAAGAAGGAAAAGAAGAAGAAGAAAAAAGGAGAAGAAGAAGAAGAAGAAGGAGAAGAAGAGGGAAGGAGAAGAAGAGGGAAGAAGAAGAAGGAGAAGAGGAGGAAGAAGAAGAAGAAGGAGAAGAAGAGGGAAGAGGAGGAAGAAGAAGAAGAAGGAGAAGAAGAGGGAAGAAGAAGAAGGAGAAGAGGAGGAAGAAGAAGAATAAGGAGAATAAGGAGAAGAAGAGGGAAGAAGAAGGAGAAGAGGAGAAAGAAGAAGAAGAAGAAGGAGAAAGAGAAGAAAAGGAGAATTAGGAGAAGTACATCAGCTGTTAACGCAGTCTACTCAGATTTGGTCCTTGACCTCCTGATCTGGTTTTGTAGCACTGCAGAGACCTCGACTGAGGCATGTCCATCACCGTAAGTGGACCTATCAGTCTCAGTGCTACAGATGGATATAGCAGCTTCAGACGAGCACCGCAAAAAGGTTACTGAGCTGGACGGGGTCTGTTTGATTGCTCAGGAGGGGTCAGAGTACACACATGAAAGCAGTCCAGTGATCTGCGGTGAAATGTCTGATGGATGGATGAGTGACAGCTACAGTGTTGCTAGAGACACAGATCCTTAACATAAGGATGTGGGGACTTGGCTGCCAAGCTCCTGTGTGTATCTCTCAGTCAGCAGAGGGGTGGAGAAATACAGGGTGGAGAGCAGAGGGGTGGAGAAATGGTTACATGGTGCAAGGTGTGTTAGTAATATGATATTTCACATATGGGCAACAGGACATGAGAGGGGGAACGTATGAACTGGCTAATCACAGTTTAGTGGCTGGCTGAAGGGGCACCAACAGGTTCAGGATTTGGTGTAGGTCTGCACATGCGTTCTTGTCCACAGTCTGATCAAATGGGCTTTGGTTCAAATATGATCTCATACTGAAGAGGGTACGTATGTGTGTCCATAACTGAAGTATAATATGTACTTATGTGCTGCCACATCTGCGGGGACACCCTAATAGTCAAATTTGAGGTGGTAGCATTGGGAACCAGGCGTCTACTCACAGACAGTTGAAATAGTTCTGGATCCCGTTGCTGTCCAATGAAAAACTTTTTCATTTTTATCGTCTTTACCTTTATGCATCTTTTAAAAACAGCAGCTGTTGTTTTCACGGTGTGAACATTTCTTGATGAATGGGCCCTAGAAGAGTGTGGGTCAGCAAGGCTGTGGATTAGAGTTTGGGAATCTGCCCTGAGACAGACAAAAGGGACATGAAGAAAGTTATACAGAGCGCTTTGATGTGAAATACAACCTTACCCTATCAGAATTGCTCACAGTGGTGGTGATACTGGTGATGGATGGTTATCAGTGCACTGGCTGATGCCCGAGATACACTTTAATGAAACTGTTAGGTCTAAAATTCATACATACTCATGCAGAATGGTCTTCTTACACCCCAAACTAATAGTTCTATACTCACCCTATTTCACCATCTGATCCATAGATATAAAACTCAGAAAGCAGTCTTAAATAAATAGCTCTGTTTGTGCCGATGGCATCTTGACCCCCATCACCATCACTGTAAACTAACTTTACTACATTTACACAGTTCTCATCAAGCTACTCTGAATGACTCTCAGCAAATAAAACAAAAAATTTGAGATCATGGAATATATAGTTTATAGTTTATACAAGATTTATACATTATACATAAATTATATATATATACAGGGGTTGGACAATGAAACTGAAACACCTGTCATTTTAGTGTGGGAGGTCTCATGGCTAAATTGGACCAGCCTGGTGGCCAATCTTCATTAACTGCACATTGCACCAGTAAGAGCAGAGTGTGAAGGTTCAGTTAGCAGGTAAGAGCACAGTTCTGCTCAAAATACTGCAATGCACACAGCATTATGGGTGACATACCAGAGTTCAAAAGAGGACAAACTGTTGGAGCACGTCTTGCTGGCGCATCTGTGACCAAGACAGCAAGTCTTTGTGATGTATCAAGAGCCACGGTATCCAGGGTAATGTCAGCATACCACCAAGAAGGACGAACCTCCACCAGCATCACGTAGTGACCTGGCCACTATCCTGCAAGAAGAATGGCTTAAACTCCCTCTGACCACTGTGCAGGACGCAGTATATGTCATTCCCAAGACCAACTGACGCTGTATTGGCCGCAAAAGGAGGCCCTACACCATACTAATAAATGATTGTGGTCTAAAACCAGGTGTTTCAGTTTCATTGTCCAACCCCTGTGTATATATATATATATAATTTTACACACATGCCTTAACCCTCATTGACGATGGTATTGGCTCCATTTACCTAATAGAAGCAGACTGTAGTACATCTGTTTCTCTGTATATTCTATTATCCTACATTTATCCCATTCCTCAGTGGTCAGGACCCCCAAAGGACCACCACAGAGCAGGTATTAAGGGAAGGGTGATATATATGAGGTGTGTTGTGCTGATATGCTATCTCTGCTGTGCTATCTCTGTGGCGGTTCTGTGGGGGGTCCTGCCCATTGATAAACAACGTAACTAAGCATACAGAGAAACAGATGTACTAGAGTCAGTAACCGTAGAACTACATAGTGCTCCTATATGGTCGGTGGAGCTGATAAAAGTGCAGATACAAGTTATTACCTAATAAACTGGGTGTCAGTGAGGTCAGTGAGTGTGAGTATGAGTGTCTCCACATTTCCTTCAGCTGCTTCAAATACAAGGCAGTGTATCCTAGGAACATGGATCCCAGCCCTGGTCCTGGTGGACCCCTGCCCAGCACAGTTTTGTGTTTTCCAACCAAAACACAGCCGCTTCCTGAATTCAGGAAGGGTTTGTCACATAGTGCATTAGTCGGATCAGGTGTGTCAGGAAGAGAGTAAACACTAACATGGGCAGGGAGGTGGGTCCTCTAGGAACAGGGCTGGGAACCACTGTTCTATGAAAGCACTCTGATGGGAATGCTTTTGGAATATCCTATACATCTTCCTGTCCCTGTAAAACCATAGTGATTAATGCATGCCAGAATACAACAGATATTAATACTCAGCTAATTTTAACCAGACCAACGCACAATAATTGTGTGAGGACAAAACCTCATAGCTCCACAGTGAAAGAAGGAAAAACGTACTTTATTTGTAATGGAAGTCAATGGAACCAGAGCCATTTCTTTTGGTTCATTCATACACAGTTTACATACAGTTTACAGCAGGTATTTTCAGACTATGGCAAAAATAAATGGAGATATGAGGTTTTGGACTGACGGGAGCAATATACATGGGATATTAGAACATGTAATAGAAATAGATAATTGGTACATAAAATATATTTTACAAAAACAACATCATGACAAATAAATTAATTACATGTGGGAATTACATGTGGTACGTTCTTGATTTTTCTGAAAGTAAAGTCATAAATTATATTTTCATATCATACATTTCAGCCAATATAAAGATATATCAATAGAAAGATGGCACAAATACATAATACATAGTCACAGGGCCCTCTAGTGGCACAGGAGGTCCTCTTTGACTGGTTATGCTGCAATGTAGGAAGTGTTTTGTTGGTCCAACCTCAAAAAACGACTTCAATTTGTTACATACAAATGAATTAAAATTACTCAACCCCAAAAAAGGGACTCTGAACAAACGGTTTTCAATCAAAGTCATTATCTGAGTCGAGTAAAACTTCATTTCTACTGCTCGTGACAAACTGAAGGCGTTTTTAGGTACTGCACTTTTGCATTGCGTGTGCTTACATTGGATAGATACAGGAATGTTCCCAGATTGTGTGTGGTTGCCGGAATATTTTTTCCATGGAAGTCATAGCATGTGTCCAAAACCAATGGCAGCTGGCACAAGGCCTTGCTGCCTGCGCTGTCTACTTAGAAGGCAGCATTACTCACTGTGTCAGTGCTCGTGCCTTCTGCTGTTTTTTCCGAACCAAATCAGTGCCCACAAAGCATTATGGGATGTGGAAGGCAGTGAGGGATATATCTATGCTGCTTTCCTACAATGGCCAAATGGGAGAACCTCAGCAGGCTGTGTTGTATATGCAGATTAGATTCAGACATGGCTGGTAAGGTACAGTGAGGTACGGTACAGTGAGGTGAGGTGCAGTGAGGTACGGTACAGTGAGCTAAGGTGCCGTGAGGTAAGGTACAGTGAAGTAAGGTACAATGAGGCAAGGTACCGTGAGGTACGGTAGAGGGAGGTAAGGTGCCATGAGGTAAGGTGCAGTGAGGTAAGGAACCATGAGGAACGAGGTATAGTAAGGTAAGGTACAGGGAGGTATGGTACAGGGAGGTAAGGTACCGTGAGGTACGGTACAGTGAGGTAAGGTGCAGTGAGGTAAGGTACAGTGAGGTACGGTACAGTGAGGTACGGTATAGTGAGGTACGGTATAGTGAGGTAAGGTACAGTGAGGTACAATACAGTGAGGTAAGGTACCGTGAGGTACGTTACAGTGAGGTATGGTACAGTGAGGTAAGGTACCGTGAGCTACATTACAGTGAGGTATGGTACAGTGAGGTAAGGTATCGTGGGGTATGGTACAGTGAGGTACGGTACAGCGAGGTAAGGTACCGTGAGGTACGGTATAGGGAGCTAAGGTACAGTGAGGTACGGTACAGTGAGGTAAGGTACAGTACAGTGAGGTAAGGTACAGTGTGGTACGGTACAGCGAGGTGCGGTATAGTGAGCTATGGTACAGTGAGGTACGGTACAGTGAGGTAAGGTATAGTGAGGTATGGTACAGTGAGGTAAGGTATTGTGAAGTAAGGTACAGTGAGGTAAGGTATTGTGAAGTAAGGTACAGTGAGGTAAGGTATTGTGAAGTAAGGTACAGTGAGGTAAGGTACCTTGAGTTACGGTATAGTGAGGTACGGTACAGCGAGGTGCGGTATAGTGAGCAAAGGTACCGTGAGGTACGGTACAGTGAGGTATGGTACAGTACAGTGAGGTAAGGTACAGTGAGGTACGGTACAGTGAGGTAAGGTATCGTGAGGTATGGTACAGTGAGGTAAGGTATTGTGAAGTAAGGTACAGTGAGGTAAGGTACCGTGAGGTACGGTACAGTGAGGTAAGGTACAGTACAGTGAGGTAAGGTACAGTGAGGTAAGGTATTGCGAAGTAAGGTATCGTGAGGTATGGTGCAGTGAGGTAAGGTATTGTGAAGTAAGGTACAGTGAGGTAAGGTACAGTACAGTGAGGTAAGGTACAGTGAGGTAAGGTACAGTGAGGTAAGGTATTGTGAAGTAAGGTACAGTGAGGTAAGGTACAGTGAGGTAAGGTACAGTGAGGTAAGGTACAGTGAGGTAAGGTACCGTGAGGTAAGGTACAGTACAGTGAGGTAAGGTATTGTGAAGTAAGGTACCGTGACGTAAGGTACAGTGAGGTTCCGATGATTCAACCAGTATTGATCTGTTGTTCAGACGGCACCAGAAGGAGCATGTGCTCCAGTTTATCAGTCAATGAATCAGTTCTCAATGCCCTATTTGTCTCAGAGGGCACTCAGACAAACCACCTCAGATACGATCTCTGACCCCAACCCAAATGAACTGGACTCCAGATTTCTATTAGGTTACAATTGGATGTTTTTTGCTGAAAGGGTCACGTTCAGCATTCCATCCAATCAATCCGCCTCGGAATGGCCTGAAACATATCTGATGTCTATACTGTTAGTGCTTGCCAGCTCCTCCTAATGATGGAGCCTGTTTATATTTATCTGTAAGCTCTCTAATCCTTTTAAGCCAGAGCTCCCAAACCAACATCTCCCCGCTCTCTTATCAGTGCATGCCGAGCGACCGAGCCAGTGGTAGTCGGGGGCTCGGTTGAAGAATAAAGGAGGGGACATTAATGTCACTGAGAGGGCTACAAATGTTCGCTCGCATTCAACTCAATAAGCTTTGGTGCCTGTAGCTGCAGTGACTTCCTTGAACCCTTCGGAATGTCCTTTCCCTTCCGCCATCATTAAGCTCTGGCAGGTCCTACTGGCCGTGCTGGGAAAAGAGGAGGTATTGATAAACCACTTAGCTGGTTTTTACCGCTCTCTCTTGGTTAGGGCAAAGTGTCTTGCTGAAATTAATTACCGCACTCTCTCTCAGCAAAATGTGAGCGGAATCTGGAGCGCGGTTTAATTGTGGCCGAGACCCATTCTGTGATTAATGTCTCCTCGGAGGAATGTATGGGGGGAGAAAAACAGCAAGACTTTTTAATTAAATTATGAAAATCAATGCTGCGCTCTTCCCCCTGTTGAACTCCAGTCGTGCTTAAAGATAAGAAATGGTCACCCGATTCATCTCAGGCCATCATCTCCATGCAAGACTGACCGAAAGGACAGAGTGACCGTGATTACTAGAGGGTCTGCTCTTCCTACCAATCTGTACTGAGTTCCTATCTGATGGGAGAGCCAGCATGGCTGTTTCCCAGATGGGTCTTGCTCCTGTTAACAAAAGGAAAGTTCAGAAATTCAGAAAGTTGGATTCAGAAATCTCTACTCTACGTTTGTAGACACTCGTCCCTTGTTCTTCCATTCACTGGGCACTTTATGAGCTCTAGCCACCTCAGAGATCCACTGCGTTGGAGTGTAACTACTGTTTATGCTCCGTTTATCCCATTCATTTCAGGATCAGATATTATTTGAGCAGTGCGCTGTTCTGTACTGAACTGCATTGAAGCGGTATAAACAGCTAGCTCTCCCGAGACACCAGTATGCACTCTTGTTCAGTAATGAGTCAATGAAAAGGACAGTCAGATCGATGTGGCCTATTATGCTTCTCCAAGTTTTCCCTTTGCCTTAGTGTGTTATGGAGATGTTTGACCATGTACACTCACCATCAAAAGAACAGTTGCACAAAGCTGCGCCCAGAAGGAATCAACCAGCAGTGATGACTTTGTGAGACATGCCAATGATTCAAGTTTCACGCTTGGCCGTGCATGCGACATAACCGAGGACAGGCCTTATCGCTGTACCCGACTGACCCCACATCCACGAAAGTGATGGAGGGCAGTGATGCAGACTGTTGCACGACCTAGGACTACATGCACACAGACCGTTACAGTGACAGCCCTCAACACCATGTCAACGTCACCAAAGACTGCAATAGTGTCGTGCCAGACTGTCAGCGAGTGGCGTAGAATGGTAGCCTATCATCTTTAATGACGAGTTCCGCCTCTTGGTTGAGACAATCAACGAATGTGTGTGTAGGAACCGTGGTCAGCACCAAGATTAACGTTTGTTGTCATGTGTCCAGAAGGCCCGGTGTCACTCCAGCTCCAGCCCTACCACACAGTCTGCTGGGACTGTGTGAGAATATTTAAGCTGCATGGGATGGGTTATCACAGGACACCATTAGGAACCTCTACAACTCCATGCAGAGACGTCTGGCATGTTGAGATAGCAAACATGGCACCCCAACACCATACTGAGAGACACTACTCCTGTATGTGTAGCTCAGTAAATACTACCCATATCAGTCTATAGCTTCTGGTGTCTTTTATCTTCATTCCCAAGAGCACTGCAATCTCAAACATCCTTCTGGGGTCAACTATTCCTTTAATGATGAGTGTAAATGGTCTACAGTGTTATAAAGCCATGTCTAGTGTTATATACATATTACGTACACAGATACATGTGTGTGTGTGTGTGTATGTGTATGTGTATGTGTGTGTTTGTGTGTGTGTGTTTGTGCGTGTGTGTGTGCGTGTATGTGTGTGTGTGTGTGTGTGTATGTGTGTGTGTATGTATGTATGTGTGTGTGTGTGTGTGTGTGTGTGTGTTTGTGCGTGTGTGTGTGTGTGTTGGACTTTTATTTAGCACACAAAACAATAACGTGTTTGGAATGTACTTGCTTTAAAGTTTATTTACCTGAGGTGCTCTGCCACCCAAGCATTGCCTTTAGTAGTTCTGTTGTTTAATGGCCACGACCATGATGAAGGCCCCATGCAGGGGTAGTTAACTGATGGAGCACAGAGAAGTGCAGAAATACGATAATCTCATGTTAATCCCACAAAAATACTCAAGAAAAGTTACTCAGGGAGAAGTATAAAAGGTACAAGCTCTAAAATGCATTTAAAGTAAAAAACTATTTTTTTAAAATTCAGTTCTACTTCAATCTGCACTTCATATATTTTAGCCCAATTTGTAATTATTTTGTGTGTAAAGTGCTGTTGGATTGCTGCTCAGTTTCGTTGTACACTGTGCAATGGCAATAAAGGTATCTTCTCTTATTACTGTATCTTCTATTCAAAGTATCTTTTATGTTGAGCATTGGAGTACACATCTATGACACTGAGCATACTGAGCATGGTTTATACTAGACCCGCACACACCATCCACCAAAAGCTGTTCGGTTTAGATTGAATTCCATTGCTGGAATCTCAACTAAGAATATTTAACATTAGAAAATAAGTATTCCCATCCCAAACAGAATCATATTTCCTAATGAAACTCTTGGACGTGTTTTTCATCATAACTGTCATTTTGATGGAGGCGAGCATCTCTTAAAGATTTGGGTACAAGGGACTAAAACTGAAAATAAACAGAGCGGTGTTTAAGAGTGGACGAAGCAGACATTTTTAGCAGCTGCTGATTCAAATATCAGTTCCATTGTAGATGTAACAATTGGGTTGAGCGGGATGCAAGTGCATAGTGGAGGACACAGGAGGGTACGAGTAAAGACATATCCATAACTTAAACAAACAGATGACGGAAACAAAACAGGTTTAGAACTAACACCGGGACAACAGCTTAGAGATCACAAACATACAACAGACCAAACTAATGCAGGGTGAAAACACAGCGACTTCACAAACAGACAGGGCAAACAAGGGGTCTTAATACACGTCCTAACGAGTGCTGATAGCCAACAGGTGTGGGAGTGGGTGGAGCCAGGTGGGAGCAGGAAAAGCAGTGGTATAACAAGAAACAACCAGAGGGGGCGTTGTTTGACATGGACAGGCAGACAGATAGACAGAGATGTAACAGTAGAACTGCTGCACCATTAAGTTAACAACTGCATCACGTAAGGTGGACTGGTTTACTGAAAGCTTTTTAGGTGGGGGGTGGGGGGCTAAGGGCCTTACTAGTCTTGCTGACTACATAACAAGATAACAGCCCAGAAAGCCAATCGCCTGAAATGTTATTTTCTATTTCCAGCCTAAAAAAGTGGTTCAGTATAAAAAGCACTGATTTGTTGGTTACACTTTACGCTTAACACTTTACAGTGTTGAGTAACTAACATGAAGTAATGCGTTCGTTAACACGGAGTAATACATTAACAGTTATGTAGCGTCTACATTTGTACATGTAAAGTAAACATGTAGCATCAGTTGTTCACATGGTTGCTCAACATTAGTTAACTGTTAAACTGTGCATTTCTCTTTTCCTTTCAAGTTCAAAACTGATTCCCAAAACTCAACAAGGTCCCACAGGGTGCTGGTACATTAAAATGCTCATTAAAAATAGCCCGTCTTATTCATTTTATTATTTTTCTTATTCAAATTGTATTTACTAAATCAAACTTATTTCTTAAACAGTCTTCATTTCTTCAAATCTCTTTTACCTGGTTAAATATTCCTGATGATACATAGAGTTTTCTTAAACAAACAGTAGCCAATCGGCCAGACATTTTAAACGGTTTATTATACAAAATAGTTTATTACGGCGCAACTGACATAATTCACAATTCTTTGCCCAAATTCTTTATTACCATATTATTATATCAGACATTCATACCGCCCCCACCCCTTTAAGGTCCTTGTTTGCAGCTAGAGGGCTGGGACAGAGTGGGAATGGGAAACTGAGCTGTTTATGACTGTGCGGATTTGTTATGTCTCACTGGTGGGCTGGCATGTAATGACTATGGGGAAAATTCCCAGGCTTAAGAGCATGAGCTGAGACTTGGAGCGTGTTCCTACAGGTAACAGTTGGACTCTCGGAGGAACCTGGTGAAGGCCGACTGCCCCATGCTTGCTTCAGTGCCTCATGTTTAGATGTAGATATGGTCAGTCGAGTGCAATACATCTGTCCTTCCTTGGCTTCTTTTATTGGATATAGATTTGAAAAGGTGATATAATGATGATACTGATATTGTAAATAGTTTGCCACATAGTCACATAGTATAGCTCCACCTACTATATAGGTACACTCTGTAGTTCTACAGTTACAGACTATAGTCCATCTGTTTCTCTATATACTTTGTTACCTTGTTCTTTAGTGGTCAGGACCCCCACAGGACCACCACAGAGCAGGTATTATGTGGGTGATGGATCATTCTCACCACTGCAGTGACACTGACATGGTGGTGGTGTGTTAGTGTGTGTGGTGCTGGTGTTAGTGGATCAGACACCTCAGTGTTATCGCTGGACTGAGAATCGTCTACCAACCAAACCTATTCAGCCAACAGCATCCTGTGGGCAGCGTCCTGTGGGCAACGTCCTGTGGGCAACGTCCTGTGGGCAACGTCCTGTGGGCAACGTCCTGTGGGCAACGTCCTGTGGGCAGCGTCCTGTGGGCAACATCCTGTGGGCAGCGTCCTGTGGGCAACGTTCTGTGGGCAACGTCCTGTGACCACTAATAAAGAACCAGAGGATGACCAACACAAGCTGTGGAGAAACAGTGGAGCTCTGACAAGGTGGACCAACAAACCAAATAACATCAACTCACTGGTGGTCCAGTGGGGGTCCTGACCATTGAAGAATATGGTGAATGGGGACTAACAAAAGTATGCAGAGAAACAAGTCTAAACTGGTCTAAAGAGCTCTGCAGAGTGACATTTGAGATGATGGCGAGGGTCGCCAGAGTTCTCTCAGTAGCATCCATTCCATCTGGTGTGCTATTAAGCAAGTGCCTCCCATCGATTGAAATTAGAGTTAGGGCTCTGGACGCTGGTTGTAGATTCCTATGCACGTATCTGACCTCGATACAGAGATTATTGATCACTGTGTTGATTTGATCAAGCCGCGTGACTGAAATCTGTAAATTGGTTAAAAATGAATTTGTCAAAAATACGCTACACTATTTTATATACCAAACTCCACCCTCACTACCCCCACCCCTCTCTCTCTGGTAGGGAACCGGGACGTGTTAGTAAGCCCTGGCTCTTACTTCTTCCTGTCGAACAGCTGCGGTCAAGGGGAGGAATGGCTGAAGAACCTCGACAAAGGAGTGTGGATTCCTTTCACAGGTGAGAACATACACGTTTCAACACTCACCTGGACACCACATCAATTCGACAGCCCATTTTAAACTGTGGTGAAGGCCAACACTTTAAAACATGCTTACAGGTTTAGCTGACAGCAGTCTGGAGTTCACACTGCAGTGCTTTAGCCTGGCGTGCTATATTTCCAAAGAGATAACACATGGCAGCCAATCAGGACAGAGATCATTAACATGCAGTACCAGTCAAGAGCCTAGTAGCTTTCCAACGTCCCTCCATGTCAGGACAAGACCCCCACACTGGGGCATCTGGGACAACACAAAAGGTCAACGAAAAATCCTTCGCTGACATCGTTACCCTTCTTACAAGCCACAACGGGAAAAGTGTTTTTGGAGTTCCTTCCTTCATTCATTCATTCACTCATTCATTCATTCATCTTCCAAACCACTTATTCATCAGGGTCGTAGAGGGTGCTGGAGCCTATTCCAGCACTCATTGGGCAGAAGGCAGGAAACTCCCTGGAAAGGCCGTCAGTTCATCACAGGGTTTCTGGAGTTTGTGATCAAATGATTAAAAGCTGCAGAGAAAACGAAGATGGGACCCCTAACAACCATGCAAGACCTGGTGGACCACCAGAACTGTCCCCATCAGATAAACAGCACTTGCAGCTTTTGATTGAGAACATCAAGCTCCACTCCTGCTTCAGATCTGAGAACCTCCACAGGTGTGTCTGTCCATGCTTTCACTGCGAGAAGACTATGGATCTGAAAGAACGTGCAGATGTCAAGAAGTCTCTCAAAGAGAAAAGGAAAAAGACAGGAAGTAAGTAGAACCCTGGAGACGTGTTTAGTGGACTAATGAGACTCAGGTAGTAAATGGACTTACCTGGATCATGAGCAACATCAAACGCAACCAACAAACCTGAACCATCCATGCAGGTTCCTTTGAAATCCTGAAAGCAGGTCTCCAGAAATAACCGGAAGCTTTAATAAAGGCCAAGGGAGGACACACGGAGAGGAGGCCAACATTATGTTTACGTTTATTGGAGCTCTGGTGTAATTTTCTCTCCAATAGGTTTACCGGGGCGCCATCGTGGCGTGGTGAGTAGCACTGTTACCTCACAGCAAGTAGGTCCGGGGTTCAATTCCCAGCCTGGGTGTCCAAATTCCTTCCTGTGTTGAGTTTACATATTCTCCCCTTGCCTGTGTAAGTTTCCTCCCATGCAGTACCCCTAGGTGTGAGTGTGTGTGAAAGTGTATGTCTGTGTGTGATTGCCCCGTGATGGGCTGATGGCCTGTCCAGGGTGTTTGCTACCTGTTGCCCAGTGAGCACTGGGATAGACTCCAGCACCCCCGACGACCCAGAAGGATAAAGTGGTTTAGAAGATGAGGGTGAACGAGTTAGAGATATGTTTCCTGATCAAGACCGTGATAAACATAATGGACGTTTTGATTGGACATGGATGGACGTGGATGTGGCAGGATTCTGAGGTTTGCATACAGCAGCCAAAACGCCTGTTAAATTGAAGGGTTGTAGAAGTGGCTGGAATATAGCTGTGCTGAAATAAATCAGAACTGTATTCAGGAACAGAACCCCAATGCCATGAGTCATAAAAGGTCTTAATAGGACATAAAGTCAATAACTGGATTCACCCCAAGTTCTTAAACTACTTATAGGCCTTTTCCACAAACATGGAACGGGTCCTGTTCTGGGTTGCGCACCTGACTGGACCGTTTGGCGTATATTCACCCAAAGTATATAGATCCGGAACCCGAGAAGTTTGTTCCCAACCAAAGAATAGTAGGTTCTTCGGCGCAAACCCTGAAGACATCTATGGGAGAGTCAGTTACTGAGGACGAGAAGGCTACAATGGCGACACCCAGTGGTCTGCTGAAGAAGCTCCTTCAGGGCTTCTTGTCACCAGTAGTTGATTGGTGTTTGCTTTTCCGGATACAAACAAACATTTGGAATAACAGCACAAGGTAATCTACACACTCCGCCTTCTGGTTACTTCCGCTTACTACCGCGGTGTAATGCACTTTGCCGATACTCATGACGTATCCTTTGACATTCCTTGGTTTCCTTAAAAAGTGATGCAAGCTCAGGCTGGTTCGCAGAATAGCACCAACGTTCTGGAAGCCTGAATGGAACCAGTTTAAGAACCAGGGTTCTTTTGCTGGAAATGGCTATTCTTTTCCCTTGTCTCAATCATGAGTCATGAGTCTTCCCTCATACTACCATACGACCCCATGTTAAAGGTTGGGCCCAAACAATACAAATCTATGTAGGACATTCATCCTAGGGTTTAAATCTAGAACCAGACTCTTGACCTGTTTTATCTGATGCCACACCTGATTAGGTTACTACGATAAACGTGTTTGAACTAAGCATCTGCTTAATGCAACCTGGGCAGCCAAAGTACACCAAAGGATCCGCACATCCGTCATAGTGCTACACACACACACACACACACACACACACACACACACACACCCCTCCTGATACAATACACACATTCCGCCCAGCTCCCAGACATGGTCGATGCATTACACATACCAGTCCTGTCTCAAGCTGAGCTTTGTCTAAGTGACCCACATCTGACTTAAACCCTGCAAACCACATGCCCTTAAAACTGGTGTCATCCAACACTGGCAAAAACACCGAATTCCCCTCGTGGTCGACACTTAACAGAACAAAGGTACCCGAATGGGCCGGGATGTAGAAAGTTCTAGCAGGGGCACTTAAGTGTCATATGGAGTTCAAGAATCTAAAGCCTCTCGCTGCGTGCCGGATATAAACCTCCTGGCATAAACAGACTAGTGCTGTTCATGCACTATTTCAGCTCCTTGGGCCTGGCAGCTCAGAGTACAGCACCCACCCCGCGACCCCCACCTCTACCCCCAATCCAGTCTACCCCACACCCAATCTGGCCTCCACCATACACAGTGCTGTCTCTTTCCCCTGCGATATGTATGTAAGAAAGAGACATAGAGAACTCTAGTCCTCAGCCTTCTGCTAATGGTGCTGTCACTAACAGGATGACTCATGGAGGACATCGCTGCTCACTGAATGTCCACAATGTGACTGTTGGGTCACTCTGCGCATGTCTGGCGATCTGTCAGTTCTCCCTCTCCGTGGTGCGTGTAGGTCTCCCAGATCCTTCATGATGCTGGTGCGTGCCTTCTTCTATCCACTACCACCAACAGTGTGCTATGGTAGTATCCACATGACCGGTATGGTGCGCAATACCTGGATAAGACCATCCTGCTCTCAGGAGCCCTATAATGCGAACCCTCTCCAACTCTTCCAACTGCTCTTCTCAACTCTTCTCTGAGGCATACTTCACCTGCAAAGGATACACAGATGCAACAGGGTCACCTTAAGCAGTAAGTCAGGTACAGCGATCGGGCCCTTAAATTTCAATCCTGTCGTTTGGCTGCTTTTGGATGCAGCTGTTTTTTTCATGATGCGTGAACATATATATATATATATATATATATATATGTATATATATATATATATCATAATATAGAGTAGATTATGATATAGTACCACATGGGTATGGACTAATGAACTGAAAACACCTGTCATTTTAGTGTGGGGAGTCCCGCATGGCTAAATTGGACCAGCCTGGTGGCCATATCTTCATTAATAGCACATTGCACTGCATTAAGAGCAGAGTGTGGGAAGGTTCAGTTTAAGCAAGGTAAGCAGAAAAAACAGTTCTGCTCAAAATACTGCAAAAGAGCACTATGCACATTATGGGACATACCAGAGTTTTCAAAAGAGACAAGAACTGTTGGTGCAACGTCTTGCTGGCGCATGGCTGTGACCAAGACAGCAAGTCTTTGTGATGTATCAAGAGCCACACTGTCGTTGATCCAGGGTAATGTCAGCATACCACCAAGAAGGACGAACCACATCCAACAGGATTAACTGTGGACGCAGGAGGAAGCTGTCTGAAAGGGATGTTCGGGTGCTAACCCGGATTGGATCCAAAAAACATAAAACCACGGCTGCCCAACTGACGCTGTATTGGCCCCAAAAGGAGGCCCTACACCATACTAATAATGATTGTGGTCTAAAACCAGGTGTTTCAGTTTCATTGTCCAACCCCTGTATATATGTGTGTGTATAAAATAAGAGAGGGAGAGAGAGACACCAACCATCTTGGCAAAGTGCCCAGTTCCAACAGCACTACAGTACACCTCAGTTCTCTCAAGGGTCCTGTCAGCTCCCCATCATTCTCTATCACACCCTTGAACGCAGAACAGTGAAGACAAATTGTGCTATGCTGGACCTAAAAACAACAGCTTCAGTGAGCACCATATACTATTCTATAAGCACTATATTGTCGCTGTCTGATAAAAAAACATGTATCTCCACTTTTGTCCATTTTGACTTTTATCCATCATTTGAACACATCAGCTGCTGTTTACACAGCGTGACAGTTTCATTAAGAATGGATCAACAGAAATGACTCAAAACTGATTGGAGAGATGTCTGGTTCCATTGACTTGCATTAAAGGTAAATGAGGTTTTTGGCCTCTCCTGTAAAGTTGCTATTTTGGAGATACTTGTTTTTCTTTGGACAGCGACGATATACTACTTGGTGGATACCATCTACTATCAAGTGAGCACCATATACTATTTGGTGAGCACAAGCTACTGTTGGCTGAGCCTCAGTTACTATCAAGTGAGGACCAGCTACTATTTGCTGAGTACCATCTACTATCAAGTGAGCACCATATACTATTTGATGAACACAAGCTACTGTGGGCTGAGCCTCAGCTTCTATAAGGTGAGAACCAGCAACTATTTGCTTAGCACTAGCTACTATCAGGTGAGCACCACACACTACTTGCTGAGCACTGGCTACCATAAGGTGATAGAAGCAAAGCATGCCTCGGAGTTTGAAAGCAATTTGAGAAGTTGGAGGAGCCGGACAGGGGTTTCACCGCAGGGTTCCAGGAAGCAGGTTGGTCTTATCGATGTATTGTGTGTCATAAAGGTTGTGTGGATAGAGGAAGGGACGCACCAGCAACATGAGGGATCTGGAAGACCTACATGAACCACAAAAAGAGAGAACCAACAAATAGTCTGACATGTGACCCAACAGCCACAATTGCACTGACATACAGGGAGCAGTGATGCCCTGCATGAGTCGTCCTGTTAGTGCCAGCACCATGAGCAGACTGCTGTATGACCCAGAACTACATGCACACAGCCCATTAAAACACCACGTCAGCGTCACCAAAGACTGCAGTGGTGTAGAGCCAGACTGTCATAGGGTGATTCAGAATGGCAGTGGGTCATCGAGTGACGAGCGGGTGACGAGTCCCGCTTTGGTCTTGGTGGAGACGACCAACTGATCCGTGTGTGGAGGCCCCGTAATGGTCTTCACCTCCATGCAGAGAGGTCTGGCATGTTGTGTTAACAAACATGGCGGCCCAATACCACACTGAGAGACACTAATTCAATAAATATTCCCCACATCAGTCTAAACGTATCATCATCTATCGTTCCTGGTAACCTTTATCTTCCTTCCCAATAGCACTGCTATCCCACACTTCCCTCTGGGTGCAGATGATTAGCGAATTTATCAGTACTGTATCGGCTTCCAGTTCACGGATCAGGCGGTATGTTCCAAGCGTGTAAAGCCCTGGGGGAAACTTTTGGAAGACTAAGAAGGCCACGTCCATCTGAGCGATCTAGCTAGCTGAGCTGAACACATTGCTCATTTCCCAGGAGATTAACATTCCCAATGAATTCCCCACTTCACCTCGCAGCCGTAACGACTCCTCAGCCTGAGGCTCCTGCACACACACAGATTTCTCCAACAGATAACTAACCAACACCACCACACACTGACCCACACACACGCTCAAGGTTCCCTACATGCTCGGCCCATGTCTTTGAACTGACATCAGAGGCCCGTGTTACCCGAACCGGATGTGTACCTTAAAAAAGGCTGGGGTGGGGGGGCGTGTCCTCTGCAGCCGAATGGAAAGAGCTAGAGATGAGCAATCATGTGAGGTTAGGGGAAGTTGGGGGGGTGTTGGGACAGTAGGAGAGAAAGAGAGAGGGTGGACAGCGACAGGGGGCCTGAAAGAAGGCGAAGGAGTGGGCAAAAAGCGACACGTTCTAGCTCATTTATTTTTAGTCGACCTGTGATAGTGTTGTGCAGCGTTAATGATTCATGGAGAGACGGGGGAGATAGAGCGAGAGAGGGAGAGGGAGCCGGCGCCACCTTGGCCATGCTCCAACAAGCCTGCAGTGGAGTAGCCTGATACGGGACGAGGTGGGGGGTGAAAAAGGGGCTGAGGAGAGCAAGGAGGGAGGGACAGAGAGAAAGAGAGAGAGGGAGAGAGAGAGGGAGAGAGAGAGGGAGGGAAAGGCAAATGGCAAAATGCGAGGACTGAAGCAGGGAAAAGCGAAGGCTGTGAACATGTGACACTGGGTGGGAAAAGGGAGAGACAGAGCCCAATTAAAGGAGCATTCAAGGAGGAGTAGACCTGACCAGACCCACGCTCTGTCAGGGAGGCAACCTTGATTTGACTGCAAGCCTAAGGAGGTGCCAACTGAAGTCACTGGAAACTCCTCAAAGTAATTAGCGTCTCATCAAAGACAACAAGCGTCCGTCTGCCGACTACGCCACGTGACCTGGACACCTGCGAGTGCCTCCAAAGAAACCCGACCTCCTACGAGTCCTTCAAAACAGCGCAGAGAAACAGGAACAACGGATGGCTGCCCCTGGATGGACCCCTCAGCCAAGCTGACTGGTGATCGGAGGTCGAGGGTCACCAAAGGGAGGAGGCACTTCCACAGCTGGGTCACTAAGGACGCTCTGTTAGGACTGGACGAGTCTCCTACCGAGGTGGCACCTGAAACCACAGTGGGTGTCCCTGCCGAAACCTCCACGCCTGGACTGTCCAGCACTCTTGCTATTCTGCATGCAACCAATCCAATACACCAATCAAATTAGGGTACATTCATAGCACAGACCTGCTCCTGTTATTGCTCCCTTTACACGGGGCATGGGTCATGGCGCAGAGGAACAATGCCTCCCCTTGAAGGATGAGGTTTGTTGTCACTGCTGGAATGCTGATATCTGATTAGCGTGCATATTTGAGACAGAGGGTCACTGCTGCCTCTCCTCCGCCCAGGCGGCCTCTCCTGAGCTCTGAGGCTGAAAGAGCACTGGGGCTTATATCCGCTCACCTGCGCACAGGAGAAAGGGAGACGAGGAGGAGTACAGGGGGAGAGAGAGAAAGAGAGAGAGCGCAGGACGTGCAGTCCAAGACAAAGTTTACACAACAGAAGAAGTCGTCTGGAGCAGGGACAGGGAGGGTGCTCTGCTCTGGGACACTAAGCCTCCCGGAGAAGCTGTGATCGCAGGACACGGGGACTGGTAGCAAGGAGGAGGACACAGGAAGATGCCAGAAAACAAGCAAGCGGTCCAGCGGACAGGAAGCTACCTCTCGCACTCCGCATACAGGAAAATCAAAAGGGTGCTGAGCTTCAGGAGGCGTGAGTATCTCGGAGACTTTCAGGCAGGCTTACGTCGCAGCGCGACCGAGGCACCTCCAGCAGGGGGGATTCAGTGTAGTCTCCCTTTTCTGATTTTCGCTCTAAATGGCAACCCACAATGCTGTATACTGACCGACCTAGTACTGCTTTATACCCAGCGCAATGCTACTGCAGTACACCCCAGGGAGGACGTTTGGGTAACACTTTAATGTTGGGTACTGTTCATAAAGCTACATGGCAGCTACATAAGACAGACATAGACCTACAGAAGTAGGGCCAATATGAATGCTTATTCTAATATACACTGGCTGTCATAAAGGTATTGTAACTCAAATGAAAGACAGCATCTTTACTTTTGTTGATTTTTATGTTTATGCTTCATTTGAACACACGCTGTTTACACTGTGTGAACGTTTCATGAATGGCCCAGAATGTCTGGTTCCATTGACTTCCATTCAAATAGCATGAGGTTTTTGCCCTCTCCCTGTCTTGGAGACACTTGTCTTTCTTTAAGAGATGATGAACATTTACGTAGGTCTGCTGTCACATAGATGTCATGTAGCATGTGGTATGAACAGTAGCCTACAGTAAAGTGTTTGAAATGGTGAATCCTGTCTCATATCATACACAGGAATAACTTTTGTAATATAAACTACAGTTTGGACATTATTAATATAGGTATTAATTCTGTTAGGGATATTAGACGTATTGGTAAGACCTCTGTATATGGGGGCATTATGATGACCTTTTGATGCTCAATCAATCAATATTTATTTGTATACCGCTTTTTGCAACTGATGTCTCAAAGTAGCTTCACAGAAAAGCAGTTTATATAAAGGAAAATAAATCAGAGAGTCCATGTACAGACGTAAGAAAGGAAGTCCGGGTTTAAGCCCCCCCCTCGTGAGCAAGCCAGAGGCAACAGTGGCAAGAACAAACTCCCTTAGAGTAAGGAAGAAACCTGGAGAGGAACCAGGCTCGAGAGGGGAACCCATCCTCCTCAGGTCGATCAGGTTGAGGAGAGAAAGACTGAACTAACAGGAGGTGTCCATTATTTTGAGCTTTTAAATAGCTTATTACTACTTTATTAACTATTACTAGAATGTAATAAGCATTTGCTCATGATTACTATGCAGCATAGTCTTTTGCACACTCTTGGGTGTCCATTATTTTGGGGTTTTAAAATTAGTTACTTCATTAACTAATTACTAGAATGTAATAAGCATTATTTAGAAGATCTTAAAATGTGTTTTTTTTCCAAACGCCGTGCTGTGAAAACTCAAATAAAATGACACTGCTGTTGAGCAGAGAAGAAACAGTAGGTTTATTAATCTCAGAGACATTCATTTCTGGTGTTAAGCACTAGGACGCTACCTAAAAGCTCTGGAAATGCTTTAGTCATTGTAGTTACTGCCTAATAACATAGTAATAAGTAGTTAGTAACTCAGTAGGCACGGACATGCTGAGTTCATTAGCGTATTGGCTTGATATGGTTAAATAAGTTCCTATGAATGGACACCTAACTTATGAAAACAATACACACAAATAAGACCACCCTGGAAACCCCTTATTTACTGCTTATCATTTTAGTAAGTAAGCTGACAAGTCAATGCCAAGATTTCATAAGCACACTAAAAGGGAATTCTGAAGCGTAAAGATAGTATAAGGTGATTTTAGAAACACCCACATGCCATTTTTAAAAAACCCTTCCAACCTTTCCAACAGTCATATACAACCTTTCAAGGGTTTTCCCATAACAGGATTAGCCTGGCAACGACCGTAACAGCTCCGCCTCTTTATCTCAGGTGTGTTTGGCCAGCGGCTGGAGGAGACAGTGCTGTACGAGCGGCGCTATGGCGATCACATGGCTCCTCTGGTGGTGGAGCAGTGTGCAGACTTCATCAGGGAGCATGGGCTGCTGGAGGTGGGGCTCTTCAGACAGCCCGGCCAGGCCACGCTGGTTAAAGAGCTGCAGGAGGCCTTTGATGCTGGCGAAAAACCTTCCTTCGACAGGTAAGTGCTAGCAGCACATAAAGAATGGCCATTATAGAACATCATTAGACGCCTTCAGGTGTGGGACGCCTCGTTCTCAGCATGACGTACCTAAAGATCAAAGACTCGTGCAGACAGCAGCTACAAACTGCACAGAAACTGGGAAGAAGGAAGGAAGTGCCGGAAGCTGAGTTCTGTGTTTTTGCTTTCCCAGCAGCACAGATGTTCACACAGTGGCATCTCTGCTAAAGCTATACCTCAGGGAGTTGCCTGAACCGCTGGTGCCGTTCTGCCGCTACCAGGAGTTTCTTATGTGCGGCAAGAAAGTCCCCTCAGACAGGGAGCAGGTAAGCACCGCCTTTATTACAGCACAGCACATTGCAGAGGATTGCACCAGGTTACATCATTCCGCACACAGTCTCGCCCTGCATCTAAAGTATAAGGGATATACCAGATCGTACAGGCCCTACAGCCCGGATGCGAGAATGACTTGGACAGTGCGTTTACAAAGGCCACCCTTAAACATCAGGAGCATAGCATCACTGCCCAAAGAAAATCATGTACCTCTTTTGTCAAAGCCTCATTTGATCACACGAGCTGCCTTTTCCACGGTGTGAAAAGGTCACGATGAATGGACCAATAGAAATGAACCAACAGTGTTTGGTAAGACGTCTGGTTCTATTGACTTCCATTCAAATGAAATGAGGTTTTTGGGCTCTCCTGTAAAGTTGCCATTTTGGAGATGCTTGTTTTGCTTCACACAGCGATGATAGTTTAAGCCAATTCCCCAATTTTTTAAAAGTGTTAATTCCACAGTGCTACAAGAGTATCCTCACATGGTTTGACAGACGGAAGCATAAAGTAGATTCTTTTAATGATTGTTTTGCTCATTAGCTTGGGCACCATGGATAGTCAAAGTTGCTAAGACCGGGGACTTGACGTCTCTGTCATACAAACCCAAAGTTAAACTTGGGACGTCATAAGATCATGACCCCACACACTGACCGTGCATGCAGTCGCAACCACAATATTGGTCCATCCATATACAAACCTGTGCCCATGCATGTTGCAACAGCATAGCTGGATAATACACAGTCCTGTCCCAACTGTTTATAGAACATGTTGCAGGTATCACAATTACAATGCATACATGGTTCCACAAAAAGGTAAAATGGTAAATATTGTGTTTTGAACAGATAATTTAATAAGGGTCAAACAGAAATCACAGCATTCTGTTTTTAACATCACCTTTTTTGATATTGGATTTGTAGATGGCATCAACAAACTGGATATTAAGCAAGCAGGGCAGGGTGACCAGTGGTAGATGTATGGTGTATGGTGTTCTAAGTGGTTGGTGTAGCTCAGCGGATAACACCACTACCCACCAAGTAGCCACCACCACACGTGGGAGACTGGGGTTTGAATCCCGGGCTGAGTGACTATGCTGTACTACACCAATAAGAGTCCGTGGGCAAGACTCCTAACACTACATTGGCCTACCTGTAATATGATTAACCTTGTAAGTCGCTCTGGATAAGAGCGTCAGCTAAATACCGTAAATGTCAGTGTGCTGCTATCTAAATGGCTTCTAGATGGTCCTGCAAACTTGGTCCTAGTTCTGATTGAACAAGACATTTGTCTTACACATTTAACCCATTCATGTGGTGATGCACATACACACACATCAGTGGAGACACTAGGGGGCAGGGAGCACAGTTCCCTGGACGGGTGGGTAGCCGTATCTTCAGCATACCCTCGGGTAACTGTTGGGAGTTAGGTGCCTCGCTCAAGGGCACCTTGGACATGCTCTGTTGGTTTAGGAAATCAAAGCAGCACCCTTCAGGCCACAAAGCTGGTTCCTCAACCCCCAGCCCATGACTGCCCCAGACGTACCAGAAGGTCCTACTGAGATCAGAAGGCCCTGCCTATATATATTCAGTTATTTAGATATGAAGAAAAACTTGATGCAGTTCCAGTGGCCCCTCATGAGTAAAGGACCTGCTATAGAAAGATCCACCACTTCATCTTGTGTTCTGCTTGTTTGGTCTGGTTTCAGGCTTTGCTGGAGCTGAGAACTCTTCTTCGTGAGCTTCCTGTAGCCAACTTTAACCTGCTGAAGTACATCTGCCAGTAAGTGTGGTTTCAAAAGCTGTAACGACAGGAGCCACCCGGTATTCAAAAACCGATCCAGTCCAAACCAGTGTTTCTGCTGCAGGTTTTTAAATGAGGTCCAGTCCTATTCAAGCACCAACAAGATGAGCATCCAGAACCTGGCGACTGTGTTTGGGCCAAACATTCTCCGTCCCAAAGCTGAGGACCCGGAGAGCATTATTGGAGGTGGGGATAATTTGAAGATGTGTATGTGAAAAGGAGCCAGGAATGACGTAGGGCGAGGGAGGGAAAGTAGTAGGCAAGCTTGACAAGCTGATGCAGTTTGTACCTCCCTACAGAATCCGAAAACTAGGGCACGTCTTTTATACGATGAAAAAGAGCAACACATTTCTACCAAGATGAGAGATTTCTAGATTCCCAGTGTCTTATTATTGTTTTCTAAGCCAATAGAATTCATACTTTGGCAAGTTTCACAACATGGGGTGGAGCAGTGAGCTACACCAGAATGTGCCATCCATGATCCCACTGCGTCCTCACTGCAATCATTCAGCTTTAGTGAAAAAAAGCTCAAGGCTTTCCAACAGGACAGGGAGTGAGGAACATTCCGGACTATCCCAAGATAATCCCATGGTGCATTAGTCATAACTCTGGTGTATTTCTGTTTCCAGGGGCTGCAGTAGTTCAGCATCTGATGTCCGAGTTAATCAGAGAGCACTGTACGCTCTTCTCTAAAGACAACTACCACAGCTCTCCGGGAACTTCCATACCTACTTTCGTTCCCGCACACAGACAGTGCAGTCAGGTGGAGTGGGTGCATTCCGAGCTCTCTGGGCATCCAAGTGAGCCCCGGGTGGGACCGAGTGGCAGTCGACTGCTCCAACCAACTCAGACCTCTATGCAATGCTCGCGGAAGCTGTCTCTGCCACTTCTGACAGAAAGCAGATCGTCCTACCAAAGTAGCCGCACCCATCGCCTTCTATCCGAGACGCAGCAGTGGCAGCCTGAGGCCTCACCCCAGGGCAGCTCAGCTCTGCTGTATGAGAACCGCAAGCCATCTGTATCTGCACAGGAGTCTCCTGGTAAAGGACCTGTCCCTTGTCCGAGCACACCACCTTCTGCTTCCTCCTCTATGACAGCAGTGGCAGAAGGTGCAGACGACTGTGTGCAGTCTTGTAGCTGGCCTGGACTGGGACAATCTGCCTGGGAGCCTGAGAGAGTCCTTGGGGACAGTGGCGGGAGCAGTGAAGCCCAGGATAGCACCTTGTCCGTATATGACAACATGGGCACAGAGGAACAAGCGAATGAACCTTTGGAAGATCAGGAGGTGGTCACTGGGACGAAGGAGCTTGAAGCATCCCCCAGCGTGGCTGACAGCAGCAGTTCCTGGTCCTCCTGCGAAATCTTGCCCATAGGCGAAGGAAGCCGGAGCGAAGAAGCCGCTAGCCCGTGCCACAGCTCTGTGCGTTTTCCTTCCTTTAGGACAGACCCTGGGGAAGGAGACCCACACCTCAACTCCCCTGCTTCATCCTCCGCCCCAACTGATGTCCCTTTGAGTACTGGCAGCAGCGAGGTGTTTCTTCCCAACGGGGACCCACAAGGGCCTGCTGCCTCGCAGGTGATGCAGTGCCTCCTGGCTGGGCTCCGAAACCAAATGGCCCGGCAGAAAGCAGAATATGAAGCTAGGATCAACAGGTAAGCACTCTAGGGCTGCAAATAAGAACTTCTCTAATCGATTCAAGTATCGACTATTACTCACTTAACCAAGTCACTCAGCCGTTATGCCTTCCGTGGTTTCCTCTCACTGCTGCCATCAGGGTCCGTCTGTGCGAGAAGTGTTTTCAGGAGCTGTTTGGCCTTCCGGTACTGCTTCCTAGTGCAATAGACAGGGATGGCCAAACATACCACACTAACAGAGCATCAAAGAAAACTTTTTTTACAGTAACTGTTAACAGCTATTTCACTCTGTTGATTTATCACTGTCAATTGTAGATCATTTGTCATTTTGGACCAGCGATCCAACGATCTGACACCACATGTTTGATGCTTAGCATTTTAGGTTTCCAAACGGATAGGGAGTAAGGAACACTCCGAACAAACTTCAAATCTTCCTCAAAAGTTGGAAATGATGTGCCTTCCTACAAAAAGCCATTCTCTATGTTGTGCAGCTTTCTCAATCAATACAGACTCATTTCAAATTCCTCTTTATGGACAAACTGATCCAAAACTAAATCATTAAAAGAATAGCTGCACCCAGATAGACGTGTGGGATTGCAGTGCTGTTGGGAAGGAAGATAAAGGTTACCAGGAACAATAAACGATAATAAATTTAGACTGATATGGACATTTCTCTCAGTGTCAGTGTCTCTCAGTCAGGCCACCAACTTTGCTAATACAACAAGCCAGACATCTCACAAAGGAGTTGTAGAGGTTCTTAATGGTGTCCTGTGAAAATCCATCCCATGCAGCTTGAATATTCTCAGACACTTCCTGGAGATTGTGCGGTAGGGGTGGAGGTGGAGTGACCAGGCCTTTGGGATCTGTGACAAACTGTTCATCGTGGTGCTGACCACGGCGCCTCCATGCACACAGATTCATTGGTCGTCTTCACAAAGACAAAAGCGGGACTCGTCACTGAAGATGAGCAACTGCCATTCTGAGTCACTCCATGACAGTCTGGCACGACACTATTGCAGATTGCTGAGCATGGAACTTGAATAATTTGCATATCTCATGATGTCAAACCCACCAAGTTTCATTCCTGTTGGTTGGTTCCATCTGGGTACAGCTATTTTTGAGCATTCGGTTTCTGTGTTCTTTCATTTCTATTTCTATTCTATAAGACTTATTTCTCTCAAGCTTCCAAAATGCCCTAAACTAAAAAGCTAAACTTCTTATTTATGCCATAAAAATAATAGTACAGTCTCATTAGCAACAGACATACAAATGTCCTACAAGTGCTTCGTGTTGCAAGATTTAAGCATATGAAAAGCGTGTTTGTTGACCAGATGCGTCTTGGATGCATCTTCAGGCCATTCTGTTCATAACAACCTCTCATCAACAGATGTTTATGCCTGTCCTGGTATGTGGTTAAATGATTATTTCAGCGATTCCACTTGTTTTCACTTCTGAACAGCAGCACAGACTGAGTGAATATGTGAATAACTCCTGTCTTCAGGTTGGAGCAGCGGAACGAGGCCCTCCAGGGGCAGGTGATGGGACTGCGCGCTTCTCTGGAGCAGCAGAGGCGCTGGGTCAGTGCAGCAGAGATAAAGATGAGGAACGTCGAACGAGCCAGAGCAGACGCGGACCGTCGTAACGCCACACTGCAAAGAGAAATGGAACAGTTCTTCCACACCTTCGGAGAGCTCAACTCAGAGGCACGCAAAACAGAGCGCATCATTCAGAGCTTCTGAAGCTCCAAGACACTGCCACCCATCTGTACTCCCATAAACAATACCAGGTCACCATTGGGACACAACCTACTCATCTGTCAGATGTTTTAGAATAACAGAATAAATAAATCAAATAAAGTCAAACTCTGTAATAAATCAGTATTAATACAGGCAGAAATACTGACCAAGGCTCATCTGACCCATTCTACCTCACATGACCAAACACAGCTAATTAATTTAAATGCATTACGGAGGACAGGCATTGGAGGGTTTAACATACACTCATCGTCAAAAGAATAGCTGTACTAATAGCTGCACCCAGAAGGAATCAACCAACAGGTTAGTGCTTAAAGTTGGACATCCTGAAACATGTAAATGACATGACGTAAGCAAGGATGGGCCTTATCACTGTAGCTGACTGACCCAACAGCCAGAATTCCAGACATTCAGTGAGCATGGATGCCTTCCATGAGCCATCCTGGCAGTGCCAGCACGAAGCAGGACTACATAAATTCAGACCATTACAACGACTGCCCCCAACACCACATCAGCGCCACCAAAGACTGTCATGGAGTGACTCAGAATGGCAGCAGACAGACACCACACTAAGAGACCCTACTTCCGTATGTGAAGCTCAATAAATATGACCAATAATCAGCGTAAATTTATCATCATCTACTGATCCTGGTAACCTTTATCCTCCTTCCCAACAGCACTGCAATCTCACACTTCCTTCTGGGTGCAGCTCTTCTCTTATGCCAATGAGTGCAGTTTAACAAGGAAAATATAGTAACTGAATATGTGCGGTATTAAAATATACTGCACACACTCAGCAAAAAGGTACTATACCGCTTTCATATTCTTTTATAGTGTGCCAACAATATAAACACACCCAACAATGGTCTAAAGGTCACATGGTCGACCTTAAGATTCATGTTTCCAGAAGAGAGGGGCACATTCATAGCTTTACAACAATGTAGAGCTTGCAGTCAGGACAGGGTGAAGTGATCACCGCATCATACCACATCAGAGACAGTTATGTAGCCTTTTTCTTAACACGTATATACGTATCAGTGCTGTCCAAAGAACAACAAGCATCTCCAAAAATGGTTAAAACCTAATGGAATTTGTAATGCAATTTTGCAAGTCAATGGAACCAGATTTCTTTGTTCCCCAAGCAATTTCGGGCCATTTCTGTTGCTCTATTCATCATGAATTTTTCACACAGTGTAAACAGCAGCTCATGTGATCAAAAAACGGGCATAAAACCAAAAAACAGCAAAAAAAAAAACAGCACTGGTGATACAGATTTTCTTCTGACAAAGACGATATTTATTTGGATTTTGAAACTTTGGTTAAGTGAATTAATGCAGGCATCAACCCCACTTCCTTGATTCACCTCAGAAACACACTTGTGACAAAGTAAAACTCATTCAAACAGGCGTGTCCAAACTTTTGACTGCTAGCGTTACACCCTTTAAAAACTGTGTCTCAGGCTTTCAGTGACGCCGAAAGCCTAAAGCACCTCCGGGGAAGGGAAAGTGCTTCAGATAACAGTGCAGGTGCAAAGAAAAGAGCCAGGAGCTACCAGAACGACCAGCACGGCCTTTATGCAAGTGAGCACCATCTGAAAGATGGCTTATACAGGTACTCTGAGCAAATGGAAGAGGTATGTCTAGTGAGCATGGATATTATATGATACTTGATATGGGTCGAGTAAAGCCTTATGAAGAACTGAGAACCTATTTAGATTTTGATGTATGACGTCACATACTGACTGTGCATCTAAGAGCTGGGTGCTTGAACAGATCTGAAGAACCTGATATGTAGGAGGAACTCCAATCACCAATTTTACACAAGAATATACATATCCTCCTTCTAATAAACCTGTACATACTGTATTTAAACTGATATGCATTTATACAGAAATAAAATATGTAAGAAACGCAGAAGCAGAGCGTCATTTTCAGCTGTTTGTTTTTTTTATTTGGCCAGTTGTTACAGATGTTTCTTTCTTTTTCTCCCATACAGAAAAAAAAACGGATCTGACTCTCCAAAGCAGTAGATTATAGGATCCTGTTTCAGATTGTGCATATGTTTTAGACAGGGTTGTATGGCTAGAGTTATCACTCTCAACAGCCCACCAAGAGCGCATCCATACAGGTCACAACGATACAAACCACACGGAAGCAATACGGACATACTTGTACACTGCAGTTAAGATATTTACTGTTCAGGTTGAAATAGGTTTGAGTGATCCATGGCTTAAAAAAAAAAAGGAGATAAAAACCAAAAAAGAAAAAAAGAGTAAGCATGTGCTGTTGAGGAAGAGAAAAAAAAATTAAAATACAAACAAACAAAATAAAAAGCTACTCGTGAGTTGTTCCGTCTCTAGCAATACAGATTGTCAAAGTGACACAGCCACATGGACACACACCCTCTCCAACACAGGTAACAGGAACACCGAAATGAAGAGAAAGCCCTTGAGAACGTTTACGACCACCTTTTTCTGCACCCTCGGAGTGATTTAACACCAAGTCCGATTTCGGTTGTTACAGAACTGGATGTCTGGATAAGCCCGACTCCTCTAACAACAGGCAAGCTAACCCGTGAAAGTTAAAACAATCCAAAACAATTTAAAGTAAAACATGCACTATTGCATTACTGTAATACAGTATTACCGTGCTACTAGAACGAGAAGAAGCACCTGGTGAGGTCACGCACGCCTACATGTCTCATACTGATGCTAGGAAAGGTGGGGGAAACCCAAAGGTGCGTGTTGACTCTAGAGAAACGTGTATGAACGAGGAGGCGATTCCACGGTTCGCCCATCTGCTTCTGCAGGACCAGGCTGGTGCAGAAAAGGTGAGCAGCTTAAGGCATGATGAATGGTTATGAGGCGGAGTCCAGACTGCTATGTTGGTCTGTGGTGATGGGCTTGTCTAGCAGCCCATATTCAATCCTTCAGAGGAGGCCGAGGACACAAACACGTGCGTAGATACCACCGCCACCTGAAGTCAGCCGTGTCCATCTCCAAATGAGTCCACAGTTAATTATTAATATCTATGAGGTTAAGCAGATCGTCACAGCTGTCCTCAGGCTAGGAGTTCCCAGTGCGCTTCAACAAGCAATACTGGCAACGAGCGTCATGCAGTTCCGTTAGTGTACAGCTATACCACACAAAGGAATAGCTTAGAGTTCTGATTAGGTTTTCCATAAGAGTACATGTTGTGGTCCTCACCTTAGGGGTTGACTGTGTGAAGGGGCAGGACAAAATTACCACGACTCGCTCAATGTGCACGGCTCGCTCAACACGCTGTGGTGCTAAAAATCGTCACAGGACTTTGAATCCACTGCCACTCGCTGAAGCCTGCCCCTGAATACACAGCACAGGATTGGAACATCTTGTTCAAACGTGAAAAATAAGGAAATGATTAATTACCATTTTTGTTTCAGTGAAAGGCTGTTAATCTTCAACAAGTGAGAACCGCTGCTGTGGCCTTTGCAAAACAGAAAAAAAAAAAAAACGTACACGTACAACATGGTCATGGGTTCCTCATGATTGATAAAATGAGAAAGGCAATGGGTCATCTTTTAGATCTCGCAGTGAGATTCATGAGTTCATGAGCGCCAGAGTTTTCTTCAAATTTTTTGGAATGATGATACGGGACAGAAGGCTCGTGCACCGCTTCCACCACCTTAGCATCTATCATCAATGCACGAACAATGTAATTTTACATTCTGGATAGTTTTACACAACAAACCATCGTTTTTAATTCTGTGTGCGAGTCTCTTTTTTTTTTTTAATATCCAATTTCCAACCAATTCATAAAGCCAGTTTATGCTATACAGTACTTGTGCTAAAACATATTTAGAGAAGATATAAAATCAGGACTCCACAAAACCAAAAAAAAAAAAAAAAAAAAAAAAACCATTTACACAAAATCTATAAACGTATATACATGGCTACACCCTATATGAGTGAGATGCATGATCAAGTTCTCTGATTGAAAACAAGGTGTCTTACGTCTATATACAGAGGCAGGCACTACCATTTTTGTATAGGTGTATTCAGGCATATGTAGCGAATCTGTTGTATAGTTTTAAGTGTTCAAGGTAAGTAACATGCATCAATACTTTAGACAGAGCACTCAGACCTGCAAGGTTCTTCTGAAGGGGGAACCTGCTATTAAATTAGCATACCCCCATACCAAGTGTCAGAGTGTGCTTCTTTTGGATAATGGCATGAAAGGAAATATGAGCTACATGGCACAGAGAGAGAATGATTGAGGACTATCCATCAGGCCACCTCGTGATGAAATTCTGGAATTCTGATCATTTCTAGCTAATAACATTGGTAGCAATAACAGAAACCCATGAGGCCATATCCACCTATTAATGGAGGGAGCATTTAGGTGACAGGCAAATGTAAAAAAGATGGGGCTACATTTAGCACATGCCACTGTGTAAAGTAAAGCGAGCTGGGTGGGTTGTTTGTATGGCGAGGGGTAAAATATAGTGCCCCGGGACTCACTGAATGCTGTAACCTCCACACGCACTTGTTCCGACTCCCTACATAACCATTTCATTAGTGCACTCTCCTGTTCAGCAGTGAACGGGCCCTACAAATGATTAGAACAAGCACCGATTAACTCCACAGACCTTGGAGTGCGTCCTCTAGCCTATGCGCTTTACTCGTTAAACTGTTTGAATGTAAAACAGGAGCACAAGGCAAAGAAACAGAATAGAAAGAAACCAAAAATAGAAACCTTTCACCTTTCCTCACAGTTTAAAGGGTAAAAGAAGTGTGTGTGGGGGGGGAAACAAAACATAACACCATCAATCAACAAGAGTCCCACTGTATCACAGTCTTCCAACCTGCACCAAATCTTGGCACAGGCTGCCGTCTGGAAAAATGTGGGAGAGGCGAGGCAAAAGAGAAAATGTGGGAGAGAGCGAGAGAGGGGGAGAGAGAGAGAGAGAATCAGAGAAACTGAGGGAGAGCTCTGGGGTGGAGAGGCTCATTGTTACTCCTCTAGCCCCCCTGCTATGGTGTCAATGCAGGAGCTGTCAGTGTCGGAGGCCAGCGTCTGCTCAGTGGACATGGAGGAGATGTCATTAATGGAGGATGACTGCGAGGCTGTAGCACTGCTGTTCGCTACGCCGTCTACTGTAGAGGACAGGACAAAAATTACTGAAATAATACTGGACAAAAAACAGGCACAGAGCGGACAGAATTTGGCATTTAGGTCATCAGTGACTCACCTAAAGACTCCTCCTTCATAACACCATTCTTGTTCCTCTCCTCCCAGTCCATTACCTCTTTATAGATTAGCTCTGGAAAACAGAAAGAGATGAGGAATCATCGCATTGGTGGAGCTAGTATTATCAGTGATAAGCACACTAAAGCCATGGTTTGGACGGAAATCGGGTGGAGGTCATTGTTTCCATTCCCTAAATGTAGTAAAAAAAGCCAGGACATTTAGTGACTAACAGCAGCCACAAGTTTGCATCATGCTGACTCATTTAACACAGCCGAACATGGATTTAATGATCTGTAAAAAATCGACTTATTTCAAGCTTCTAAATGTTAAAACTAGTGTTGGCTATGGTGAGGAGTTCTGCTATTTATTAATATACAAGGTCATACCAGAATATCAACCACCTCCATGCTTCTGCACTCACTGTTCATTTAATCAGATCCACATACCATATAGGTAGACTGTAGTTCAACAATTATAGGCTGTAGTGTATCTGATTCTCTGCAAACATTGCTCTGTTAATCCCCTGTTCTTCGGTGCTCAGGACCACCACAGAGCAGGTTTTATGTGGATGGTGGTAGATTCCGAGCACGGACACTGACATTGTGCTGGTGTGTTAGTGTGTGTTGTGCTTGTGTGAGAAGATCAGACACAGCACTGCTGCTGGAGTGTTACTGGACTGAGAAGAGTCCACCAACTACAACTATCCAGCCAGCAGCGTCCTGTGGGCACTGATGAAGGATGACAAGCACAAGCTGTGCGGCAGCAGATGAGCCATCGTCTCGGACTTTATCTCTACAAAGTGGACCAGCAAGGTCGAAGTGTCTAATAGAGTGTGAGTTTCAGTGAGTGAAACTCCAGTAGCACTGCTGTGTCTGATCCACACACATCAGCACAACACACCACCACCAGTGTCACTGCAGTGTTGAGAATGGTCTACCAACCACATAATACCTGCTCTGTGGTGGTCCTGTGGGCATCCGGACCATTGAAGAACGGAGTGAAAGGAGGTTAAGAAAGCAAGCAAAGAAACAGATGGACTACAGTCTGCAACCGTAGAATTACAAAGTGCTCCTTTATAGTAAGTGGAGCTGCTAAAATGACCACAGAGTGTAGATACAAGGAGGTGGTTATGCTATTTATAGCAATGCCAAGCTATAAACTACCATTACTTGACACGGCTTAAGTGATCCTGAATTAAAGAAGCAAACTTTGGATACCCAACACACCTTAACTTATCATCTACAACAGTGGTCAATGAAAAGTTGATTGCTTTTGGCTGAACCTTCACTTTTTATCTAGAATTTGTTTTCCATATTTATGCACAGAGCATTTTTCTACCTTTCCACTGTTCTATGCTGTGTTCTCTCTCTTCCAGCTGCTTGTCTGAGATCTGAGGTGGAGGCTGCAAACACAAAAGGGCTATTAAAATATATCACCAGACAGTGTCCGTCTGGTATCATAAAAAACGTCCTCAGTTTAACAGTGTCACAAGGAACGATCGACGTGACTCGAAAGTAGGTGGAGTTTTTACTGACCGCATCAGCCTCGGCTGGGTCGTACCACACATGGATATAGGGGTGGCTGAGGGCCTCCTGTACAGAGATGCGACACTCTGGATCTATCACCAGCATCTTTGACAGCAGGTCCCGAGCTTGACTAGCTGTAGAAGGAGGGACAGAAGAGAACATGGAAAAGACTTTTTTCCCTCCTCCTGTGCGCTCATGCTGCTGTCATAAGCCTTGCAGGGGAAATATTGAAGCATCAACTGACAAATGACAAATTTCTGTAATATGAGAATATTTGGAGGATGAACGCTAGAGGAATGATGGGTTATGTAACAGACAGAGAGGATGACAGGAGGCGAAAAACACAAAGCAACAAGGACGAAGAGGGGAGAAAGAGGGACAGATTCTGCAATGAAACTTGACTGAGAGCCAAGTGAAGAGTGAGAGAGAGAGAGTGTGACGGAGCCAGTGAGAGGATTATAAAGCAGAGACTGCCGGCCTCACTCTTGAGCTTGTCGTGCTCGGTCTCTGAAGGGAAAGCCCAGTCGGGGAAGAGTTCGCTAAAGCTGACTCCGGGGAACTGGGGCTTGTTCATCACGTAGTTCCTGACCGTCTCCATCAATCGGTTCATGAACTCCAAAGAGGGCGTGCCCAACACCTCGATTACCTTATTCCACTGGTCAATGTCTGGACGGAGTAGAGTCAAGGGGGTTAAACAGAAAAGGACCCAGAGTAGCCCAGTACAGAAGCATACAGATATTCAGATATCTACAGAGATGTATAGGTTTGCATGTGCATGTATCACAAAAGGCCAGTGGGTACAATATCTCACATATAATATATACTGCAATACTTTTTCAATTTTCAATAAATTGTACTGTGATAGAATTTACCATGACACACTGCAATGTAGCTGCAAATGCGTCCCCAATGGAAACTGTCAACATCTGTTTTATCTTTAAACCGTGCCAGACAGGCCAATAGGGTAATAAAAACCTCATCTAAATTCATATAATAACATCACCAATGTATCAACACCGCCACACAATACACCAAAATACTACACCATCGACCCCAGACACTCCTAATATGTACATAAGAGGAGAGGGAAGCAGAATGTTTAAATGAGGTAAAACAAAATAGGAAGGACTTAGAGGGGGGGAATAAAGGAATAACAGGGGAAAGGAAAACAAACCCCCTGAATTTCGGTAGGCAACAGCTTTTTTGACATCATGTGTAATTTGGTTGGAAGAGTAGGTCAGGAGTACTTATCACTGCTTAATGATTCGAGGTTCTGTGCCTTCAGGGGAAACAAACAATAAATTAAGCACGGAAAGTCGTAATTACAGGGAACAAACACATGCAGGCGCATCTGGCTTTATGCTAGCTTGCAATTACTGAAGGAATTTTGACTGTTAAAAACTCCCCATTATTTATAATACCGAATAACGAACTAGATGTTTGTGAGCATGTTTATTTCCAGCTCAGATGCATACTTGGACATCACGGATGTACACTGATAGTTGACAAACGGAGGCTTCTAACTGAAAAGCAAGCAGATGTGTGAAACAGTGATGGAAAGCTAGCAAAATACTTGGGCTAAGAAATACAAGCTGTTCCTCATGCTGACTCATGCTGTTCCATGAAGAACAGTTTTGATCAAGGCAGCCAGCTCAGAGAGAAAGAAAAAGAAATAACAAGGGTTATTGTTCTTTTTTTTTTAATTGCAGGATTTATGTCAGCTGTTAGCATGTTATTCAGTGACACTAGCTTATGCTAGCCTATTAAATTTGGCATTTCTCAAGCAGAAATATATTTAACACAGTTTTTTAGATTTGCAATTAGGATAGTGCTTTGTTATATTTATATGTTTTATGCAAATGACATAAGGCAATATGTTCAAGTGTGCAGTTTTCCAGTTCCAATCAATGGGCATTTGTCAACCATATTTTACCGCATTGCAATTTCAGAATGTTCAGTCCATCACGTTCATATGAAACCCAGCGTCCCAAGTTACTGAGACATCAAATATTTAACTGAGCTGGAAAGAAGCAAAAGAGTCTAGACATTCTTAAAAACACAACTGCAGCCTCCTGCTTCCCAGGAGAGCGAAAGCCTTGTAAATGCATTCTGTTGCCATCTGTGCGTGCACAATCGTGCCGCACAGTACTTCAGCAACTAATCAAAGGAAGCTGCCAACACGAATCAAACAAATGTCTGTGGGAAAGGAAGTGTATCCTGACACCTTTGGCCTTGTATAGGAAAAACACAAAAAGCTACGCTTTGTGGTGTGTGTGACCATTCAGCCACTGTTCTAATGCGCTGTTTAAACAGTGGCTACAGCCAAAGAAGCCGCACATAGAGGCTCCGAGAGCTGGAAGAATCTCAGGTCGGTTTAAAGGATACGATCAGTGCCTTGGAATATAACACTGCCTTTCACCATCTCTCCCATGATGCAGCCAACTGACCAGATATCAACTATAAAGGCAAACACAGAGACAACACATGCAAACACAATTCCATTAAGCACTCAAATACGGCTCTTCAAAATCAACATTCCAATAATCCAATGTGGAAGTACATTAGGTATATATAAACACTGTTACCATTCTCCTTGTACTTCATCCCCAAGATGACCTCTGGTGCTCTGTAGTATCTAGTCACCACATATGGAGTCATCATGAAGTTAGTGCAGGCGGTTCTAGCCAGTCCAAAGTCAAGGATTTTTAAAGTGCAGTCTGATTTTACGACTATGTTGCTGGGTTTCAGGTCCTGAAGGGCAGAAAGAAGAAGCACGTAATTATACAGACTGGTCTTTCAATGTGATTCACATTAACTACAGCCTGTCATCCTATGAACAATTCACTGATATCATATGTCCAAATGAATGAGACACCAGATGTCTGTAATATCAGACCCTGCTGTTCAAATATACATAGGAGTTGGTCTGCACCTGAACATTCAGATATGAATTATTTCCTATCAGTTTTAGCCATGTGTAAAAATATATAACCAGCTGCCTTTCAGAACGGTATCACACAACTTAATGATGGTGCGAATGTGTCATCCATCCATCTAGCCATCTATCTATGCTGTCCAAAGAAAAAGAAGTGTCTCCAAAAGAGAACAAAACCTATTCTAAACTTAATGGCCATTTCTGGCCCATTCAACATGAGATTCTTGTACAACGTAAAGGGGAAATTTATGAAATGATGTATTAAAGGAAAAATCGACAACAATAGAGATGCATGGTTTTCTTTGGAACAGCGATGACACAGATTTTTATTTTAACGAACATCATCACAAATAGAGGGCATTCCAAAATCTGCCTACCATGTGAGTTCCACTGGCAAGAAGGTTACTACTGACTCATGTCTCCAGATTTGTGCGTCATGCTTGTACCCTAATAATCACCAGTCGCCGCTATATTTAGTCTATACATAGTCCCTTAGCAGCTCAGTACTTCTGACAGTCCACAATCAGCGGGTTCTATGTAAAATGGCATCAGTTTAGACAGAAACTACATCCCTGCTGATTGACTTGGTTGCACAAAATGTTAAATGACACGTTTAACTAATACCAATATGAAACTTCAAGAGAGCAATCTTTCAAACCCATTTTCTGCTGTAGCATAAACCAAGAAAAATAAGGTACTGCTTTAAATCTTTGGCAAGACGCTGCAGATGTTATCTTGCACTGTCTCCTAAAGATAAAATAGTATACGGATTATGCAAATGAATCTCTTTGGTGGCAGCAGACTCCGACGCACACCCGTCAAACCTACATGATTCACATAAACCGTATTTATGTGTGTCGCATTCTCTGCTGTGCTAAACTGCGTTTAAACATTTTACAACAAGACAACTCACAACTTGCCTTGTGCATGTAACTTTCCTCATTCTAATGCCACATTAAATAAACCAATACTAAGAATTTCATATTTAAACAATCACAACAACAACAACTCCTACATCTGCTTTCTTCCAGTATGATGTATATTAATATTATTATATTTAAAATGAGCCTTCTAAATGTATTAGGCAGTCCAGGCTGAGGAAGCTTTAGTCATGGCTACATAGAGCTCTTTACCCTGTGAATGATGCCAGCAGAGTGAAGGTGTCTGATTCCACACAGAATCTGATACAGCAGGTAGGACATCCTTTCGTGATCCAGGTCCATGTGGATCACCTGACACAGGCTGGCATCCATCAGCTCCATCACCAGATACCTGGGAGGATCAAACAACAAGTCAGACAGATCATTCCGTATACTGCAGTTTACTCCAATTACTCTGCTCTACAGGGATTCAATGCTGAAATGCATTCAGATTCCAGAATAGAAACAGATGGGCCATTACCTGGGACACTACATTCATTGGGTCTGTTGCTGTTCTTATACAATTGCCTAACCACAATTATTTTAGATGACTGCAATTACAGTAATTGATTATTATTAGTTCATTATATGACACTTAGTTAACGCGTCCATGTAATACGAAACCAGTGATCTCCAAAAGTACTTCAAAACCACCATTCAACACATCTGACACAGAGCCTCACAAACACATTGAAAAACCTTGCTTCATGAAACTTAAATACTGAGTTGAATTTATCTGTCTTATTCTTGGTAACGGAACATTTTGCAGATACAAGCACTAAATTCCCCAGTAGTGCTTGTACTGAAGTCACAAACTTCAAAGCTGATTTTAAAACATGCCATCTGACAAATGTGGTTGAGCATCAGTTGAAATGGCTCATTCATACAGTTTAGGCCTAAATAAGCACAAGCTACAACAAAATACAAACCCAAGTAAAATATTAAATACTAACCAGCATTTGGGAAAGAGATACTAATGTTTATCCCACTAATGTGAGTACTTTTATTTGCCTTATTTAAGTTTTGATTGAACTTTAGTTGGTAAACCCTGTTGTTATTGCTTAGAAAGCAATACGTAAACAAGACTTCATTTCTATTCAGGAAGTTTTGAGCACTGACATTCATACTTGAGCACATACCCAAAGTCATAATCAGCAAACTCAGTCACACAAGTGTGTAGCATCCTGTTTAACAAAGTCCAATTTACATTTATTTCCATTTTAGTGAAATATTTTAGAATGCTTTTATCACTCAACAAAGACTATTTCTACCACTTTAAAACAAAAACATTAATAAATAAAAACAACAAAAGATGTGTGACATTCACATACTTGATGCCTTATTCAAAAGCTCAAACAAGTAAACAAATGCTACGAGGAGTCCGGATATCCACATATTCAAATATCCTCCTGCATATCTCAGACCTGTGGCAAACCCTAATAAAGAGGCCCAAGACACAATTTCAGGTGCCAGCATTTTTACTGTCTCAAAAACTATATAGAATCTAGTTCCCACTACATCACACAATTTTAAAATACCTACTTTTGTGCATCACAGCAACCCTCTTAAATAACTCTTTATTTGGGATTTAATTGTGTATATAAAGTCATTTCTGAAAGTACTTTACTGACCAGAATCACTTCATGGATGTTCAATCATAAAGTCATAGCCACTCTGCACAACATAATCTATCTTCACCCACGTAGTGTGCATTACAGCCTCAGCAAGCCCATGAATATTAATAGCCCCACCTGGGCTCTAGCAAAAAAAACAACTCTCTGAAGCAGTAAAGAAGCAGCCTACAAAAGACGCAGGAAACAAAAACACTCCAGGCTTACAAATCCTGGAACTCCTCCAAAGACTTCTGAGGTGTGAAGACATTCAGTAAACGAATAATCTGCAGAAAGAGGAGAGACAGACAACAGATTTAAATGTTGGGAGTAGGCTGAGCTAATCAGTTTGATGAGCACGGGGAGATGCGGTGGCGGTGGTGGTGGAGACGTACATTCTTGTGATTGACGCATTTGAGCAGCACCAGTTCTCTGTAGGCCCGCTTGGCATGGGTCTGATTCTGAAAAGGCCGGCTGAGCTTTTTCACAGCTACTGGGATGCCCAGGACAGTGTCCAGAGCAGAGCTACGACAGGGAGAGAAGAGAGAACACTGCCGTTATCATCATCATCATCATCATCATCATCATCTTCATTGCTGGTAAATAAATTCTCATTCATCTTTGTTATTTCATCTTATAATACAAATATGAACAAGAAGGTATTATTTCAATGTTTCGGTGGAATTCCGCCTTTTCCTATTAAAATACTGCGAACTGTGATAATGCACTTTTCAAACATGTAGCAGTCTGGGTATTAACTTTATTTCAGTGTCATTCCTATTTTTCTTTTTTCATTTTTTTAATTTCTGGTACTGCTTCACAATCACACACTTGACTGCACACTTTGCTACCCCAACATACTGTAATTTCCTGCATGTACACATACATATATATATACACACATACAACGACAAAGTTTAATTGAACTGAATAGTGCTTCTTAGTCATGATAGAAAAGCTCTATTCTGTAGCTTCTACTGTGGACACATCTAGAATATCTTACTTGTAAGAATGATTTTACACAAATCTGCAGCAAAGCAGTTTTATACATTACTGAAATCATTCCAACAGTACAGCAATTCCAACAGTACAGTAAATCAGCACCAGGACGAACTGTCCTTTGCTTGCATGATGAATAAAAATCACATTATGCCTAACGCAAAATGAGATGACAGACAGAGACAAGTCACTAGCCTTATTGAGTTAAGCCGGGGGAGGTGACATGATGAAAGCGCCCACTCACCAGACAATGCCCTGGGCCCCGGAGCCGATGGCACGGAGTTGCTGGTACCGCCGCAATACTGTGAAGGTGGAATCGCCCACCTGCACGCTGTAGAAGTGCCCCTCCCCCTCAGTCATGGCTCCGCCCACTGATTGCTTCACAACAAATCAGACCTGACACATGGGAGAGGAAAAGAGAAAAGAAAGACGTCAAGTATCGTTCAATTTCCCCTTTCCAGGTGTACCGCCTGCGTGCGGGAAATGACTCATGCAAGCAGAACCAGACACACAGAGCATCGGTGACATCAGCGAAGTAGACAAATGTCAACTAGAGGGCAACATTAAGAGCCAGATAAGAAAGAAGACTAAGAGAATGCAGTGCTGAAAGGAATACTCCATGACCTTTCAACCTAATCAATATCTGACACATGCAGACACATGATTACCACAGACTGGACAAAGACTTGCACTTGGAATAGAAAAGAAAGCCTCTCAAAATCCACTTATACTAGAGTTCACTGGACAGTCGCTGAATTCCATCTGTAAAAGGTTAAACAAACCACACTGTAATTTGGACCACCATCTCAGGCTCTTCTGTCAAAGGCATCAGCAAACTAAGCTGTATCCTTCATATAAGCTCACAAACTGAGTCACCTGTGACTGAAACATACCTAATACCAATGCCTCCACAAGCATGAATAACAGCTGCGATTGGGTTTAACAGGGCCTGGACATGTCTTCAGGATGTAAACCACATCAATGTTCAGCCACTTTTGTACTAAAGACTGTGCAGTTGGGACAGATTTGGTGGATGCCTATCCTGACACAGATGTGAGGAAGCTTTCCTGTATACTTGGAATTTAGCCACTGCTGGTAGACCAATCTGACCGTACGCTTCCATACACCTGCAAATTCAGCTCCTACCTTCACACTACAGACTTATGATATGGTAGGACCAAATGCAAAAAGTCCTTTTAGCCAATCATTAACATCTGCTTTGGAGCCATTTTCCACACATGGAGGTAAACATTCACTGCAATGAAACACCTCTTCTCAATCTATGAATCCCATCTCACACCCAGTATTGCATAGCCCCATCATCCAACACTATTTGTAAGGCTATATCTATATAGGCCTGAAGTTACTACCACCTTTGTAGTAACGCATTACTAATGTAGTAGTGTGAGAGACGTTTGCATGCTCATGAATACCATAAGCAAATTTAACCACTAGGTTTGGCACATCGGCAGCTGAATAAATAACCCCACTGGAAGAACACAATCCCCATCTTCTTCGAAGTTCACAAACCAAAGCAGACACTCCTAAATTAATTAACTCGGAAATACAAATTAGTTGAAATGCACATGCCAAGTAGGTTCGCCTTTTCACATGAAAGCACTGCTGCTGAAATTTAGCAGCACACAGAGGAATACATGTAAAAACTTGCTCAGTTATTTAAACCAGCCGAGTGAAGCCAGCAGCTTTCCATGTCAGACGAGCAACAGAGACTGGTACAATCTTAGACGCTGATGACAATTTGTTACGTTCTGCATCTCACCTTTTTCCCTTTAGTGTTAAAGAAATACCTAGCCACTATTTCTGGCCTAGTTAACCTCGGGGTAGTTGGCCTTGTCAGTAAAAAGGGTCCACCAGAACCCATGGCACTATGTATGCCTTCTCAGTCAAGTCTCTATTTCAAGGTTAAGACACATTTACATCAGTTCTGATGAACAGGAGACAAAAGAGGAAGAAGTGGATCCCCTGAGAAGCAGCAATAATGAATTGGGTATTGTAACTAAACAACAGAGTTCAGTGGAGTTCCTTCCATTTTATTTGAGTCTCGGCTTCTGCTTATTGCTCATTTCATTAAAATGAGTTTTCATTAGCAAGGGAGTCTAATAGTTTAAGCTTCCTTGTGTGCATAAACAGACCAGGATGCATTTATATGAACTAATAAGAAGGTTATATACAGGTGTTGTAAGATACTCCAGCCATTTTCTTAAAAGGTTGATGCTCTAGAAGTGTCAGCTTCCTCTGATATCTGACCCAGTGCTTTTGGTCTGTATTGAACAGATACCAGTACTGAGTATCAGATCAGCAAACCCCTTATTAATACACTTATTATGGGACGAAAGAGTTGCACCCAGAGAGAATCAACCAACAGGAATGAAACATTGGTGGGTAAGTTTGACATCATGAGACATGCAAATGATTCAGCCATGTTTAGGGAAGCAGGATGGTCTTTTTGCTGCATTGCGTTTCATGTGGATACTAACACAGCACACTGTTGCCGGTTTGGGATAGAAGGTGGCAAGCATCAGCGGCATGAAGAATCTGAGAGTTCTACACGAACCACGGAAAAAGAGAACTGACGAACAGTCCGTCATGCACGGTCTGACCCAACAACCAAGATGGCAGACATTCCTTAACATCACGTCAGCGTCGCCAAAGACTGCAATAGTGTCGTGTCAGACTGTCATGGAGTGAATGGCAGCAGGTCATCTTCGGTGACGGGTGTGGCTTTTGCCTTGGTGGAGACGACCAACAAATCTGTGTGTGGAGGCATTTTAGTTGTCTACCTTGGTATGTGTAACTCACTAAAATATCATCAGTCCAAATTTGTGTGTTCACTTTTTTGCTTTTTCCCCCCTCTGGTGTTAATAGGCCTTTACGTGACCTTTGCACCTGACTGTAGCCCTGATTTTCAGCCTGGCTACCCCTGTGCTGGTCGACTTTCTCACTTCCATTTTCTGGTCAGCCACTGGGACAGAAAATCAAGTAGTGCAAGGGACAGAGACTGCAGACCGTTTGCATTGCAAACTAGTTGTTTTACCCATTTCTGAGCACAATCAGGCAGTGTATGCTGGTCAGCGACTTTGAACGGACTCCCCAAGCCAATGAAAACTGAAAGTGTGAAGTTATACGGCACCAAGACACCTTGACCCTCATTTAAATACGTTTACAAGTTGCTTCTTTACTGTGTCAGCAGCAGACTGCCCCACATTTGCTCATTTGTGTCATCTGTAATGAGCAACAAGTTAGGTCTGGAAATAACTCATAGACTGTGTAACATACGATCCAAAGTTTTAAAGTTTCAGTCCTGTTAAAACATAAAACTGGAATTTCACCAAACTGTTCTCATAATAAACACCACATCACACTAGGGCTGTATCTGAATTTTGCCAGTCGAATCGGATTATCTAGTAATCAGCAAATCAATTTGCATACTTTTCAGATCTGATGTCCTCATTTAGAAAGTCAGCAGAGTCACAGGAACATATTTTTGAACTAAAAGAGACGTGGCATATGATGAAGGATCTGAACTGGGAGCTGATTTAATTACAGAATATAGCGTCGGGCAGCCAGCACGTATTTATGCTAAACGTTAGTGTTTATAGCTTATAGTCTTTTTAATTTCATTTGATATTAATCTTGAAAGATCCTGGGGACCAGCACCAGCTCCGGCACCAGCTCTGGCACTTTGTGAAAAGGATGTATGGGATCTGTGTTAACAGACAGTGTGAAACAGATTAGACCATTAGAGAGCAGGTTCAAAAAGTGCAGGAAGATTTGTTTAATTCCGTTTAGTCACTTTAATTACCCTGCAAGAAAAGGAAACTTCATGACCATCATTGTCCAAGACAAATACAGACACAAGCACACACAGCACGGTGATGCAATTCCACCAAGCCCTTCCCTATCTCTTCCTGGAGTTTACGTAATAGCTAGGAACTGATTAGGCTCGGCATGATGTCCCCCTTGCTAACGCTCCCTATAAACCATCTCTTTTCCTCTCAAACTCTCCCTTCTCATCTCATTTCAGACTCTCTCTTCTTCTCCTCAGACACCCCCCTTTCATGTCTCTCTCAGAACTTCTCCCCTCTAACTGCAGCATCACTTTACCAAAACCTTTAGAGCTACAGACAGCTACAACTTTCGGCCAAGCCTTCCCGACATGCTTCCTTTGAGGCTGCATTACCTTTTTTCTCCTGCTCCTCACTGTCATCCTCTCCCAGACTGTCACAGGGCGTTAAATCTTCTGCTCCTCATTCCTGCCTCTCTCTTTCTCCGCTCTCATCCAGCACAGAACAGGGGAGCACAGAACGTCATCCCAACAGGCAACAAAACTTGTTTTTCATGAGCTGAGGTCTTTTGATTTCGACATGCTTTATGAAGTTCAGAGCTAGCGTATCAACAGTTAGGCTTAATTCCGCCGAGCCGAACCCTCCCTACTACACAACTGGGCATTCCTTCTTCTTTTATTTTCTAAACTGTTTCAAATACAATGCTCCGGTGATTTCCGCTGTGAAGCTTTCGGAATGGTAGGCTAGCACAACACTACCAATGCAGCATATAAACCACTAATAAGAAGAAGATGGATCGAGCAAGTACACATGTAAAGCACCTGCTAAGAAGATCTAACCATTAGAACTTCCACATTAACACCAGAAGCTGGAGCTTTGCTAAGGTTAGCCTCCGCTCTCTCCTTAAGGCCATTTGATCCAGTATGGAGATGGATGAACATAATCAGGTTAAAGAGAGCTCTATAATCCAATATCCTAATGGAGCTGGTTCTGCCTGCAGCCAGCATGCAATGGCATCACTTTTACCGTAGGAAATTAAGCAACAGAGGGAAGCATGCAGATCAATAAGGAAAACTATAACTGATGAACATTTGCTGGGGTATCATGTTGCTTATGACTTATGACTGCCCAATAAGGGCACAGTAAAAAAAAAAAAGCCCAGATAGCCCATTAAACCAGTTTGTTACTTTTACATTTATTTAGAATAAATATGTAAGCATTTTATATGCAAACTGCAATTAATATTGTAACTGTCTTTTTTTATTTTATCTATAATTTGTTATTTGTATGCGCTTATTAAGGTACAGGCCTAAAGTGGCCATGTCTGATCAAATATTGTTCCACAAGTGTTGGCACTTAGTAGTTCTAAAACAACATATAGAGCTGAGCAATATGAGAAACGTTTATTTTCATTATGATAACCTTCATCACAGTATGTCCCAATAAGCTCTTCTGAGCATATGGACGCTGTACAAAGAAAAACAAGAGTCTTCAAAATAGCAACTTTACAGGAAAGGCCAAAAATCTCTTCTATCTGTATGCAAGTCAATGGAACCAGACCTCACAAGCAGTTTTTGGCCATTTCGGTTGGTCAGTGATGTTCAAATGACGCAGAAAAGTAAAAATCAACAAAAATGAAGATATGAGCTTCCCATTGTTCCAACTTAAACGATTTACAATTACCTGCAACATAACGCCACCAAGTATCACATTTCCTACACTTTAAAGTACACACATCATCAAAAGAATGGCTGCATAAATAGTTGCACCCAGAAAAAAATTAACTGACAGGAACTGAACTTGGTGGGTAGGTTTGACATAGTTTCCGAAAGATTACATTTTCACACTCGTCCACACGTGACGCAAGTATAGACGGGCCTAATTGCTGTACCTGACTGACCCAACAGCCACGACTGCAGACATTTAGTGAGCAGTAATGTCTTTCATGCATCATCCTGTTTGTGCCAACACCATTGGCAGACAACTACACGACGCAGGACTACATGCACTCAGACTGTTGCGCGACTGCCCTAAACATTACGTCAAAGACTGCAATGGTGTCATGCCAGACTGTCATGAAGTGGCAGGTCATCTTCAGGGAAGAGTCCCGCTTTTGTCATAGTGAAATCGACAAAATAATCTGTGTGTGGAGGCATTCTGTGTGAGAATATTCAACCTGAATGGGATGGATTATCACAGGACACCATTAGGAACCTTTACAACTCCATGCCGTGACGTCTGGCATGTTGTGTTAGCAAACATGACGGCCCGACACCATACAGAAATACACTACTTCTGTAGGTGTAGCTTAATAAATATTGTTCATATCAGTCTAAATTTATCATAACTTATTGTTCCTGGTGACCTTTAAATTCCTTCCCAACTGGAATCCCACACTTCCTTCTGTGTGAACTATTATTTTAATGATGAGCTTATTATCATATAATAATTACAAACCTGCAGCACATGTCATTACATTCAAATAAACCTTATGTGAATTATATATAACAAACCTTACTTGTTTTGTTTTTATATATCACAAAATAGGCCCCACGCCCCTTCTCGACCCAGAAGGAGAATCGTCTTGGAAGCTGAACGAATGAATGAATTGTAATATTCTAATTATTAATGTTAAGCAGGTATGTGCACGGAAAATATCAGATCTCTGTTTCAGCCCAATACTCCCATATTGGTGCAACCCTCTTCTGCAATGATTCAGTTTCAACTGCCATTTGGATAAGCATGTAGAACCAGCTCTGTCTGCAGAATCATAAAAGGCCTATTACCAATATTGAAGGGATAATGAGCAAGACTAAATGAATAGTTATCAGGATCACATGTCACAACAAAATGAGGATAAACTCAGGCACTAATCCCATTTCCAGGGCCTTCTACTTACCACATGGCTGCATAACTATAGCTCCATCACTGCAAATGTAACTCGGTGTTGCAACGCCATGCAACATACTCAATTAGTGCCGCGATATTTACACAAACAAAAAAAATGTGCTGGTGCGCATGCACACAGACAGGCAGACACAAAGAAAAGCAGATTTACACACACACACACACACAAGCAAAGCCTGTTTTTAACCGTGAGTACGGCTTGACCGCCCTCATCCTTCTGAAGCTGCATGGCAAAAAAACTTGCACAGAACGCTGCAATAAAACGACTCTCTTTCTTCCGACACCACAGCCACCAGGCGCGGCCGCTGGAGCTGAATTACACCCATCCTCGCCTGGATCTCCAGCGGTAAATCACTCAGAGAATGCCAAGGCTTGCTTCAGAACACTGCAGCAAACAGGTCCCTCGCCTTGACTTTATCTCTCTGCCCAAGCACGGGCTACTCCATGCCCATACTTCTTTGTCCGTCTGGGAACAGAGGACACAGACATTTTTTATTTCTTCCTCCTTTTTTTCCTGCTGCAGACTTGTCTGATACAACTGAGCTACAGCACTAATAGCAATTCCAATTCAGGCAGGGCGGCAGGCTGGGGCTATAAACGTGCAGGACGGAAGAGGTCAGAAAAGATGAGATAGCTTTAATGTACGAGCTGCGACATCCAAATGTGAAGAGCAAACAGACACGCTCTCACGGACAGAGACACACCATGCACCCAACAAGAGGGAGAAAAGCAGTGGTCAGTGTGAAGAGCCCCACATTGTGCACATGGTCTGGCGACCTAGAAAGGCCCCCACAGACTTTCAGCCGAAGGCGGCTGCCAGTGGACCTTATCTTATCCCCTCCGCCCCATGTTAGCCCTTGTATTTCTCTTTTACGAGCCATGATTAAATTTGACCCCATCTACAACATTTCAGATTACGATCAAAAATGAAACATGACTCTTAATGGCAAACCTCTCCAAACTCCACGCCATCGAAGTACCATCCACTACCACACATATGACTCTCCAGTCATATTCTAAGATTAAATATGCTGACATCACTGGCAGCACACATCTATCGTATTGACAGGAGATGTCTAAAGATAGTATGAGGAAAAAGTATGAGTCCGCTAATAAACTAAGGGAAATTGGTTCCCAAATGACAAGCTGATCGTTGTAGGGATGCACCATCATAGAGACTAATCTTTAGAGAGACAACTTGCACCCATATCTGAAGAGGCCAGGCTACTAAATGATCAGCATTTTATTTATTTCACTGCACAGAAATAAACGTTCCACTTCTCTACAAAGCTAATCCTGGTGGACTAAGTCCCAGTTTCTGTATTTTATAAAAGCTTAAAGCTCATGTGAGCCCAACTCATTGTTTTCTTTCCAGGTTAATCTTGTTCCTCTGGACCACAACACACATGTACACAGTACACAGTATGTCTTATGAATACCTTCCCAAAGTCTAATAAACATCTGAAGTATTTCACCACATTTCTCTCCTCTCAATGTAAACTGGGCGGTCCGACTATTAGGGTAGCGCTTCTTTAAGCATTTCCTAACTAGGGGTCAGTAACCCAAATGTTAAGAAGAGCAATTATGTCCTGTTTCAACAGAAATCCTGGGAGCCACAACACTTTATGTCCATTTTGTTGGTGTTAACAACTTGACATTTAACATCTTGTCAGCTACAGCACTAATAGCGGTTACAGTTCAGGCAGGGTGGCTGGCCGGGGCTACAAAAGTGCAAGACGGAAGAGGTCAAATGTTAAGAGCAATTCTCATATATTGTACTTTACTATATTACTATCCACACCAATACAATACAATATAAGAGTAATATACGAGTTCTGAAAACGCTTATTCTGGATTGTCTGTTCTGCTGGAGTTGGCGTCTTCAGGGACTCTTATTGTGAAGCCTGCTTTTACTGTATATGCTGAGTTCAGGAGCAGTGCGAGTCTATGGCTGACAGCCAGTCGAGCTAGACATAACTTTGTGGTCTGTTAGCATATTCCTACCATGCGTGAGGCGACACTGGACTAGAAGCATGTAGGCCTTTAATAAAGCCTACAGTCTGTTCAGATACTCCGTGTCTCGCTTTAATAGTGCTACACTAAATGTCCAGGTCCTACAGGATGTTTCTGCACAAACGTTAACGGATTTTGTCTTTCAATGTTGGACTGCTTGAGGAAGGTCGGTTTCTCCATACAGATTAAACACAGAGGGAGAGCAAATGGAGTGCATATACATGTCCATGAATTTGCCCATTTGCTTCTCGAGGTCTATCTTTGAACTTTTCTCTTCATTAGCGACCATCTAGGCGCATTGGCTGCCAACACTGCTGTGTGACCACTTGTCTGTGTGGCCATCTCCAAGGGTAAAGGTCTGTGAAATACCAGTTATACGTTACTCCCAGCGTTTAAGACAATTTGATGGGCCAACTGTGTTAGCTAAAGCCTTTAGCTAGTTTTCATCTTATTTTAGCACAAAGGTGGATTATTTCATTTCTACATACAAGCTTCTGCTCTGGAGCCACATGAGTATAGTACAAGATCTGTACGTGGCAGTATTCTCCATTAAACAGATAGATCTCCCATATGCACTTCTGTACAGGTAAATCTGCTAAACAAGGTGCACAGCCTTGCTTCCTGACAGTGCCACTTACATCACATCAAGTATGGCTTTTGCAAACTACAGCTGACCCAGTGTAACCAAAAAAGCTAACAAAGAAGACTACCTGCCTGTAGCTGCATGCAACCCCTCGTTTATTTGCTTACCCACTCATTCGTGCGCCCTTTCGTTAATGTGTTGCTTCTTCCTGCCGTTTGTCTGTATGCTGACTTGTCCTTCCATCCACCTGTATGCGTGTTCAGTTGTGTTAGAGTGCTGCTTTATCCATTTATTACTTCATTCATCTATTTATCACATAAAATGATGGATAGTGATTTTCTAGAGCATGCCAGAAAGGTTGATCAGGGAGCTGTCAATTAAGCTGCTCATTAGCCACGCCCACATAGTCCTCGGATAGGTGTTTTAGTTGCGATAGATGTTTTAATATATTCGTGTCTTATGTTTTGTATTCAGACTTTGAATGGACAATATCAAGTTTAGCATCATGCAAACATCATTAATCCCTGGGACCTGAAAATATCGGCACTGGCATATCTACACTAAACCGGATATCAGGATCGGGCTACAGCTCCCATTTTAGCGCACCTGTCAATCATCCAACCAAATGATGGGATGTGCATTATGGACTAATGGCAGCTGGCCCATAAAATGACAGTGGTCCATATTTATTAACCTTCTCAGAATAAGAATGCTGATCTGGGAACAGTTGTCACTGTTACTGTCCTTAGTTTATTCTCAGGCCATACACAGACAGGAGACCGAAATGTTCTAGCATGTTCGATCAGTGTGGCACTGAATGTAAACACACACAGCTCGAGCGCTGGTAACGCAGCAGCTCCTCACTTTCTAACCGAATTCGACCCAGACCTGCAGCGACTGTCAGCAGTTTGTCTGTGCAGGTGTGTGGAAGGGTATGAGATCTTCCCTCAGAACAATCCACTTGAACCAGGTCTGACATTCTGCAGATAAGGTGCAGCATCTCTACTGGACTGTTCCCTCCTCTCCTCCTTCATCATCTCATTCATACAAGTCCGGTGGATCTCGGGGTCGCCCCAGGCGCTAACGTTACCTGGCGGCACGCGCTGCATAGCAAGCTAGCCTCGCTACCCACAGCCACCCTACTTCTTCCAGTCTGCTCGTCAAACAAAGAGAGAACAGTTAACGTGACTTTATTTATTCCTCACGCAAGTTAAACATTGTCTTAAGCTGTGCTGGTGGTAAATGTGGCCTTTAGCCACCGCGGCAGCTCCAGGCCAACACTCTGCAGATGTGTGGCCGTAACTAGCTAACGCGGCACAACACAGCAGAGCAGAGCACAGCTCAGCACGCCGCCTGAAGTCGACGCAAACTCCCGGTAAACTACACCAATACGCCCTGAGAGAGGACACCGTTCGTAACCACCTTATATCCGACAGGGAGACGACGGAAAACCTACCAACCCGCCGTGTTAATGTAATGTTAGCCGGGTAAGCTTTCATTAGCTCGCTTGCTGCTGCTCACCTCCTCCTCGTCTGCTCGCGCTCCCGCTTCACTCCCATACACGGCGGCCGAACAGAAGAGCCTTGACCGCGGAAGAGTGTCTCCGGCTGGGCGGTTCACATCCAAAAGGGCTTCCCGGGCTGGGACGTGGAAGTAGCAGAGCAGCTCTGCGCTCTTCTAAAACAAGAATTTAAACTGTTTTGGGGTGAAATCCGCGGTTCTGCCCGTGTGTCAGTGGCATGACTGCAGGGCGGCGGTTGGTGGGACAGAGTGAGCGAGCGAGGGAGGGAGAGAGAGCGCGAATGTGTTCGACGGTTCTGCGCGAGCGAGGGTGACGTAATGGCGTAGCCGTCAGGTCGGCCGTAACTTTAGTTCGCTGAGGAGAGAAAAGTTGGAGGAAGTCGGAGCAGGCAGACAGGAAGTCTTATAGCTGGACCTTAAAGCTCCGTGTATGAAGCTCCACGGACCAGTCGTTCTGAATGCCTCACTTCCACCGCCCCCTCGGCCCAGTTTGCCGGCAGCCGGTGTTTTTGTAGCACTGTCTCTAGTACGACCGTCTGCTAGACATGATTGACAGGTCTCTCTGCCAATCAGAACCCTCTCTAAGATCGACTTCCTCTGTCAAAAGAAGGATAAACTCCCACAAAACGCAAACCTGAGGAGAACAGCAGTGGAAGAGAATCAGGAAAGGGCTAGCGTTAAGGTGGTGCGCTACCCTGATCATCCGGAGAGTGGTATTGTGTTTATTCTGTTACCAGAGCCGAGAAGGTTTTGCGTAGAGATGGGGTAGAATTTTATTGTACTGATATTGAAATCCTGGGCAATATTTGAATGAGCTGTTTGAAATATATGCACTTTCCCTTAAAGGATCCGTGTGTGATCTCTGGGAGTGAGTGTGCATACAACCTTATGCACCCCTCTACTCACCCTTGCCTTTCCTTGAACCTACTAAACCCCCCACTCACCCGTTCCTTTCCTAGATCCTAGTGAAGGCCCCCCACTCAGCCCCTACCCTTTACCTAAGACCTAATGAATGCCTCTATTCCTATTCCTTCTCTCTAACCTGTGAACCCCTCCACTTACCCCTCCTTTAACTAGAACCCACTGAACCCCTCCACTCACCCATTCCTTCCCCAGGACCTACTGAACCCATTCATTCACTTATCCCACAGAACTTACTCAACCCCTCAACTCACCCCTCCCTTCCCTAAAATCTACTCCACTCATCCCTCCCATTCTTAGAGTCTACTCACACCCTCCGATTGCCCATCCCTTTTCTAGAACCTACTGAACCTCACAAATCACCTGTCCCTTCCCTATAATCCACTGAAACCCCATCACCCCACCCTTAGCTAGAACCTGCACTCACCCATCCTTTTTATAGTTCCTACTGAACCCTTCCACTCACCCATCCCTTCCCTATAATCTACCGAACCCCTCCATTTATCCATCCATTTTCTAGAACCTACTGAACCTCACAAATCACCTGTCCCTTCCCTATAATCCACTGAAACCCCATCACCCAACCCTTAGCTAGAACCTGCACTCACCCATCCCCTTTATAGTTCCTACTGAACCCCTCCACTCACCCATCCCTTCCCTAGAACCTACCGAACCCCTCCATTTATCCATCTCTTTTCTAGAACGTACTGAACCTCACAAATCACCTGTCCCTTTCACTATAATCCACTGAAACCCCATCACCCAACCTTTAGCTAGAACCTGCACTCACCCATCTCTTTTATAGTTCCTACTGAACCCTTCCACTCACCCATCCCTTCCCTACTGAACCTCACAGAACCCATTAATTCACTCATTCCTAAAATGCTATAATAGCTGTAGGACCATTTAAGGTGGAACGGGTAAACTCGCAAAATGTCATTATGTGCTTATTTCTGTGACAGGTTTAGTCTTTTTAATGACAAAGTAATTAATTAATGACAAGGTACTTAACAAGCCGCTCTAAGGCAAGATCAGCTGCCCACTCCATGTAATATTCAACAATAAATAACATTACAGAACAGGATCAGTTCCTTTCTCTCTGTTAGCTTTGAATTGGCCTGCATTCACATGTTATTTCTCAGACATCTTCACAGCTTCATCCCTAAGTAATAAAGTTTTCAAACGCACTCATCTTTGTGATTCTGATTCTATGTGTGCTTGTTAGCACAAGTGCTAGGAATGTTGCAGGCAGCCTGAGCTTAAACTCGACTGCATATTGCACTGGTAGAATGTTTGTAAAGAATTCCTTCTCTAATTCATTCATTCATTCATTCCTCTTCTAAGCCACTTATCCATCTGCGTTGCGAGTGGAGCTTAAACCTATCCCTTGGGTGCAAGGCAGTCACATTAACATTGTAGGCACATATTCAGGAAATCATTGCAATGTTGGGTAACATGTTACATTAGGTTTGGCTAACTAACATGAAGTAATGCATTAACACTTGTTAACTAATGTTAAGTAAACATGTAACAACTGTTACATTTACTTAACATATAAACATGTACAGGGGTTGGACAATGAAACTGAAACACCTGGTTTTAGACCACAATCATTATTAGTATGGTGTAGGGCCTCCTTTTGCGGCCAATACAGCGTCAGTTGGGCAGCCGTGGTTTTATGTTTTCTGGATACAATCCGGGTTAGCACCCGAACATCCCTTTCAGACAGCTTCCTCTTGCGTCCACAGTTAATCCTGTTGGATGTGGTTCGTCCTTCCTGGTGGTATGCTGACATTACCCTGGATACCGTGGCTCTTGATACATCACAAAGACTTGCTGTCTTGGTCACAGATGCGCCAGCAAGACGTGCACCAACGGTTTGTCCTCTTTTGAACTCTGGTATGTCTCCCATAATGTTGTGTGCATTGCAGTATTTTGAGCAGAACTGTGCTCTTACCTGCTAACTGAACCTTCACACTCTGCTCTTACTGGTGCAATGTGCAATTAATGAAGATTGGCCACCAGGCTGGTCCAATTTAGCCATGAGACCTCCCACACTAAAATGACAGGTGTTTCAGTTTCATTGTCCAACCCCTGTAGTTGTTACATATTTACTCAGCATGTAAACATGTAGTGGATATATATTAACTTAACACATAAATATGTGATTGTTATGTGTTTATGTAAGTTGAGTTAAGCATGATAATCATTGTTAATGCACTAATAGTTATTTAGTCAAGACTTTTTACCCAAGTATTAGCCAAAGTTGTTTATTCTTTTCAAAGTTTCATGACCATTAAATCTCAGAGAACTGCAAAAAATTAAAGAAGATATTAAAGAAAGTAATTTCAGGGCGTCTAAGACTCCATGAAGAAAAGACTCAAAGCATTAATGGTATTTTCCTAAAAGTGACTTTCCAAACTCAACAGAAAGCAACAACCACAAACGCACTTATACATCATCTTCATGCTTTATTAATTTGTTTTATTACAAATGATCACAGTCCAATAGTAAACAGTAAATAATCTGTATAACTTGTGTTTCTTCTATGCATAGCTTTTACCTTCATCCCATAAACCTTTAAAAAATATATAATAAAACTGATTTTAACAAGGACAACACGAATACAGACAACGGAGACAATTACGTAGGACCTACCAGGGACAATTAAAAACGTCTTTCCTCCCAGCCAGTATAAAATAAGTTATCTAATTTCTACACAACATAAATAGATTGAGACAACGTAAATCATGTAAATATTTCAAGGTAAAAAATTGGAATGTACATTTAATAATACAATGGAGTGTACTTCGGAATGCCTCAGTCAAAAAGCAAACACAACAAATTTGATGTCATGTCCTAACAGCGCTGACTAATTTCTCAGATGTTCCAGTGAAGCCCAGAAAATGTATCTAAAGTGAGATTTCAAAAACAAAGTAAAAGCATGACTGTCTTCAGTTCCAGGCTACATGAGATGGAGAATGAGGTGACTTTGGGAGTATTTACAGTGTCTTACTGTGCTGTCTATGGAATACTCCCTTCACTTGAACCCAGGTGTCACTCACAGTACAATATGATTTGGCTTAAGTACGTCAGTACCTCCATAGCTCTCAACATAAATGGCAAAAGACATTCAATTTCACAATTAGCACTCCTTCACCTACTCAAACCATGAAAGGTCTTTGGTTCCCATCTTCCTTTTAAGTATTGCACATTGGTTTGAAAGAAGTAAACATTCAACCTCTCTATGCTTCTCTGACTCGAGTCGAGTGCCGAGAGGTTTTAAGGCACAGTTTAGGGTTTCCTTCACTAGCAGTGGAGATTTTAGGCACTTGTGGAGATCAAATCAATGCACTTCATGGAGCACCCTCGCGCGGGTTGGGCTGAGGGGAAGATTGTTTCTTCAGGGTTTTGGTCGTAATTCATAAATATGCACACGTTCACACATGCACACCCAGTCGCATGTAAACACACACACTCGTAATTGCACTATGATGGTAGGTATTCTCTGAAACTACGCTACTAGATGTGACGTTTTAGGACGGGTTACTCCACAGTCACAGATTTGGCCAGGTTCCTTGGGCAGTCCACCTGTGGTAAAGGAAACAGATACAGATTAAAAACTGCACTCGTCGTTTTAAACAGTAAGCTAATATTAGTCAAATACTACATTTAGAAACCGCTGACCTGCACACAGGAATTGTGTGCATTGAAACACCCACACAGACACACACTAGTGAAGACAGACACTAGGAGGCAGTGAGCACACTTGCCAGGGGCATTAGGCAGCCCTATCCACATCGCCAGAGAGCAGTGGGGATTAGGTGCCTTGCTTAAGGGCACTTCAGTTATGTCCTGTCGGTTCTTGGTATTAAACCGGGCACCTTCCAGTCACAAGGATGGTCCCCTAAACTACAATCCACTGAGAACTACCTACCACACCTATCAAATTATAATTATTCTTTTTCTTTTTTTTATAGTCATATCAATGCTGTTCAAACCAAGTATCTTCAAAATGGCTACTATACAGGTGAGGGCAAAAGCCACATTTACTTCTGAAGCAATCAATGTAACCAGATTAGCAATTTATCATGACATTATCATGATAAATTAATCATGATTATCATGATAATGTAAAAAAATAAGGCATCAGTGTATAACTAGACAAACTGGAGATACATGTTTTCCATCGGACAGTGACTGGAAGTGGTCTGAGATGTCAACACTATATATGCACTATATCTAAGGTTCTTGCTAGAGTGTAGTTCAGGAGAGGTTTAGGTTAATATGCACCTATGTTAAATTCCGAGTAAGAGTTTTAGGAAAGGATTCCATGAAGTGGAGTAAAAGATACCTTTCATTTAAAAATGGTGCTCTTAAACCTTAACCTTAAATACGATGCGTATCTAAACGTAGCTGGGAACGCCACTATGGAGTAAGAGTTTGACTTACGTCATATCCTCTGAGCACAGCCAGATGGAAGGACATGAGCTGCATGGGGATGACGCAGAGGATGCCCTGCAGGCAGTCCACTGTGTGGGGCAGCTCAATGGTCTTATATGCCATCTTACTGATCTCTGGGTCGTCTTGGCAGCACAGGATGATCGGGCGCCCCTATGAGACACACAGCAGAGACGGTCATTAATGAATGATGAATATAATGAATATATACTCAGGACACAGATAGCTCAGTGATTGGATGGTAGAAGTCAGTAGTGTGGTGTATGTCCAAATATATTATGTTCTCCACTGTAATTCTTAGAATTGGCTGACACTGTTTACCCCCATCACCCTTTCCCTGCGGTTAACCCAGCAATCTGTTCAAGAACTTAACCCTTACGGATACCCGGGTATGAAAATTAGAATGTGCGTCCCTATTTTATATAGCAGATTAAAAACCACCCATGTTGAGCTGCTTCACAGATTCAAAACATCATCAGACTACAGAGAAAGCAAAGGTTATTGATGGTAACGTGTGAAGTCAGATTTCGAGCATGTGCATCTGTGTGTGTGTTACCTGTCTGGCTGTGACCTGCTGCAGAGCGTTGTGGCACTTAATGTAGCAGGCATCTCTCATGATCACCATGATGACAGGCATGTGGTAGTCAATCAGAGCCAGGGGGCCATGCTTCAGTTCTCCAGCCAGAATGCCCTCAGAGTGCATGTAAGTGATCTCCTTGATTTTCTGCAGAAGACACATTAACATTCCCAATCAGATCCAGTCATAATGAGGGGTTTTGTTGTAACTACTGGAGTGCACAGCAGAAAAAAGGCTTATTACCAATGCTATGGCTGAGTGGCTGCACTGGGTTGGGATATAGATGAGCTGAATATGATCTACTCACCAGTGCCCCCTCGAGGCAAGTGGCGTAGTGGTAGCCTCGGCCCATGACTAACAGCGACCTCTGCTGATAAAGCTCATCTGCTATGGTCTTGATCTTCTCGTCCAATGCAAGAACTTCTCTGATCATCTCTGAATGGTGACAGAGAGGGGGGAGTGTTTATCAGTGCAGCTCTCTGAGAGACATGCTGAATCTCAAGAATCACAGAATTTGTGTTTTCAACTGTACCACACACACACCTGGCAGTTTGTGGAGTGCATTGATGATCTCTAGCCTCCTCTTCTGCAGCGAGAGTCTGTCCTCACTCATCATCAGACCAAACATGATCAGAGACACAAACTGACTGGTGTAGGCCTGCAGAGGAGGTTCATACAAGCTCGTTATAGAGAGAAACAGACAGATTGAAAAAAAAAAAAAAACGTGAGAGAGAGCGAGACAGCCTGTCGTGTTGTCCTGTACCTTGGTGCTGGCCACTCCAATCTCAGGCCCAGCGTTGATGTGGACTCCACAGTCTGTCTCTCTGGAGATGGAGCTGCCCACTGTATTGGTGACCCCTACAGTGAGAGCTCCTCGGTCCTTACAGTAGCGGAGGGCCATCAGAGTGTCAGCTGTTTCACCTAGTCACAGACACGCCTACATTAGCTTGTATCACTGCTGGCACTGATTTAAAGTGATAGTATTACATTAAAACCTATCTTCACAATTTGCCTCCTAACATCATCAGCCAAGACATTTAATGTCCTTCTTTAGTCTTACACTGGAGATGTTGGCCTAATGTCTCCAACAAGTCTTGTTAACCAATTAGCACTGTGCATATATGCCCAAACCATAACACAATTGTCTGAGACCACATGTTTCCATTTATCGCTTTAACAATATTAAACCAGTAACATTTTCCATAATCGCACAATATTATCATTATGCTACTGTATGCACACTGACCACTGTAAGGTAGTAGAGGACATGTAGTTAGTTTAAGCAAGCCGCAGTGGCTTAGCTGTTGTGTACCTGACTGGCTGATGAAGAAGCAGACGTCATCTCTGTAGACGGGTGTGGTGCGGTCCAGGAAGTCACTGGCCAGCTCCACCATGACAGGCAGTTCAGTCAGCTCCTCTAGAATTTGCCTCGTCTGAAAACAGAAAGAGATACAAACTTCAAGACCCGAAAACCCAATTCATTTAAATAAGTGTTTCCTAAACATTGTCCTGGTCCTGCCCGGCACATTCAGCGGTATTCAACTGTAGTCCCACAGACCAAGCTCTGGGCTGGGCAAAGCCTCAGCCAGTGTGGAAATATCCCAAGCTTGGATGAATGTTAGCCAACCATGTGTCTAGCAAAGTGTTGGTAGGGCTTCTTTAAAATATTAGGCAAACAGTTACGGTTAGGGTTATGGTTAGTTACTTCCTCACCTATGTTAGCTACTGTTAGGTTGGAGTTAATGAGAAGGTTAGCTGACTGTAAAGTAGTACATGTAACTATTGCATACCTTCTCTGAAACAACTGCACCAACACTCTTGAGCCTAACAGTGCTGTGAGCTACCTCATCAGTGCTAGCTAAACTTGGTTGCTTACTAAGCAACTGGCTAAATTTTAACTACAAGGGCTTTCTTCCATGCAACTCACTTTTTACCTACTCTAACACACCTGATTCAACTAATTCGCTTATTAACACACATTTTCTGTATGTGATATTTGGAACTCCAGCACCAAAGCTGGGTAAAACTGATTTATACCAAACAAATAGAGCAGAAAAGTGAGCATGCAATTAGAAGGAAATTTGATGCCCGTCTTTAGTCTTGCATAGAAACTGTTGGCATGTCACTAACAAGTAATGGAAACATATATCCCACCAATTAGAACTGTGCAAACAAGCCCAACTTTAGTTTCAGACCTTGTGTGACATTCTGCTATCTATATATAGATAGAAGTATATTGATTTGTAGCTATGCTAAGCACTTCAGACAAATTTGATATTTGATAGCACACAACAGTATATTATACATTAGCCTTGTGCTAATTTACTGCAAACTGCTCTTTTGCTTGTCCTCTTATGTTTTCTTAAAATAACTTACTGCAACTCCTGCGTGAAAGCTGGTTCCACAGCCGATTATAATGAGGCGCCGGCATCTTTTGATCTCCTTCAGATGATCCTTTAAACCTCCAAGCATCACTGTGCACAACAACACACATACATGCATTATTAAGAGCCCAAAACACTTTTCCCTCTTTCTGAGAAAGGCTGGAGGTTTATTCTAGTTTTAACAGAGATAGCATTACTGTGCCTTGCCCCCTGCATATCAGCTTCTAGTGAAACTGCTTCACTACCAGAGCTCACCAAGGCGTACAAACTATTCAAGGGCATGTGGAAAGCAGTGCCCCAGTTTAAACTGGCGCCTGCAGGTGGAGGCGCTCCAAATCAGTGGAGCGCGTTTTGGCCCTGGAGGCAGCGCAGTGTGAGTGCTGTTTGCTGTTTCACGGCTGGTGGAGATGGAGGTCAGCCTCTACCTGTGTTGGTGTCGAAACAGATGCGGCCCCTCATGGTGTTGAAGACAGACTCGGGCTGCTCGAAGATCTCCTTCTGCATGAAGGCTTTGAAGTTACCTGAGGGGGAGAGAACCACGAGATCCAGCATCAGCATACAGAAACAGAGAGACGGAGAGACAGGGAAAGAGAGAGAGAGAACTGAGCCGAACTATCCATTTATTTTCTGGGAATGCTTTTCATTCTGTCTCGTCCATCATAGGTCTGTAAATCTCTCCTTAGGAGAAGATTCAGTGTGTGGTAAAGTCTTAAGACTTATCCACAGTTGGGTCGTTTATACACTGACTACATGAATGTCACTTAAGTAGTTATTCACACAGCAGTAGAACGTAGACCTGTTCCATACAGACAAATAGAAATGCGCAAAAATCTTTGGCACCTGGGAAAATGAGACTCACAAAGCTATTCAATTCGGCCGTACATGATATTTGCTCATAAAAACATTAATGTTACTGAATACATTACAACAATCAATATTATGTGAGTCAGTGAGTTGTTTGCATAAAATGAGATTAGATACCTAGTTAACATTCAGAGCTCAGTTTGGCTAAGTGATGCTTCTTCTAGCTAATCGATAGACCAATTAAGATGGTGATCGATCTGGTCACATCAGTGCAGCGGGCCGGAGGTGAAGTCAAAGCAAAGAACTAAAACGAACTCCTTTTTTAAAATTTAGAAAATCCTTTATGCGGTTTATGAGTAGCTGTATTAATGCTGCATAAAAGTTTTATATTTAGTTCTATTAAGTGTAAAACACACTTACTGCTGAGATCATTTCTGTAAAAATGAAACATAGTGCATACCTCATCAAGCATTATTATTATCCACTGACGTTGAATCTAATATTCCGAAATTAGTCCATTTCTGCGCGACTGTGCAACTGCGCAACTGCACAACTGTGTTGCAAGCGGGTCTGTCACCTTTCATGATCTGCTGGAGCTCCATCTGCAGGGTCTGGATGACTCGGACAGGGTCCTCTCCGGCACAGCGGCTTGCGCGGTGCAGAGACAGCTTCCCTCCTGCCACCGCTGCTATGTCATCATCCTCCAGGTAGATCACCTTATTGGTGTGCTCAATAATGGCACTGAGAAATGCAGAGAAAGAGTGAGGGGTGGGGAAAGAGAGAGGGAGAGAGAGAGATGTAATGAGTGTGTGAAAGCTCATAGTATAGTATTGTATTGTTTACACCAAGACATACAGATCCCAGACAATACAAGTACTCAGTTCAATGATTTACTGAACACTGACTTTGCACCTCTCTCAGTTTGTTCACGTTCCATATTTTAGCTCATTTTGGTTCAGGGCTAGCAAACCAAATATATAAATGATATACACAAACACATCCTCTACGGAGAACACACTTTTTACTGCACACACATTTTTATGCACAATATCTTTGCTTTGATAAAACATACAATCATACGTTTTTATACATGTAAGTCTTGAAACAAATTTATGTTGACATTTATGTTTATGTACTGCTGTCTTGTCCTGGGGTCACTTGTAAAAGAGATTTCCAATCTCAATGTGACTTCCTTGGTTAGACAAAGGTAAATAATAATATCATTATTATTATTATTATTATTATTATTATTATTATTATTATTATTATTATTATTATTATTATTATTATGGTATAATAATAATAATAATAATAATAATAATAATAATACAAACTGTGCCCTAAAACCAGCACAAACACGCCCAATTTATATTTATTTCCCTTTTAAAATAATTTAAACAACAATTTACAACTGCATTAGCAAGATTTTCAGACAGTTGCTTTTTAACTTCATCAACAAAAGTAGACTGACTATATAAGTACCGTTGATTTTGCATCCGTACTGTATACAATATAAGTATACTGGATGAATAATATAAATGGCCAAAACATTAATCAGTAATTTCCTGTGTAACAGTATTAAAATCGATGTCAATACAGGGAACACTACAACACTGCAATGAGATTTTCCAGCCACAAGGTAGTGCTGCTGAGCTGCCTATAGACTGGATAAAGACCGTGACTGCTTACTGATCTACTCATCTATCCTGGATTTTTGTGGTGAAGGAACTTCTAAAATCCTTTCCAACTAACCCCGTTTACAGGAGGAGATTAATGAAACCAGGCTGAGATTGTGTTAATGACTGTCTGTGTATATTTATATATGTATATATATATATATATGTATATGTGTGTGTGTGTGTGTGTATGTGTGTACGTGTGTGTTTGTGTGGGTATGTGTGTTGGACTTTTATATGTGTATGTGGGTATGTGTGTGTATATGTGTGTGTGAGTGTGTGTGCGTGTGTGTATATGTGTGTGCGTGTGTGTGTTTGTGTGTGTGTGGGTGTGTATGTGTATATGTGTGTGCGTGTGTGTGTTTGTGTGTGTGTGTGTGTGCACGTGTGTGCGCGCGCGTGTGTGTCTGTGTGTGTGTGTGCGTGTGTTACCTGGCATCTGAGGCAAAGTAGAACTCCACAGCCATCCTGTCGTTTACAGAGTGTAAGGAGTGACTGTTGTCCACCATGTTAATGTAGTTCTTATTCTGAACATCTCTCCTGGAGTCTCCTGGGGAACAGAGATAAGGAGCAATGACAACAACATTCCATTAACTACACTGACAACAGTGAATGTAGGAACCAGAAATTCAGGACCTGGTTAATTGATAACTACCTGAACTGGTTAAAGGAAGCTCCAGCATTTTTCAGGCTAAGTTCTATCTGCCTCATCTGTATGGAGTTTCTCAGTCATTTCTCTGTACTGTATATATATATTATATATAATATAATACAAATATAATACACATATACATTTTATTTATAATAGATTAGATCTAATTATAATAGCACCTGGTTTCTATGGTAATTATGTCTGTATTATTGTATTGTATTATTAAGTAATATTGTCTATGCTAAAGATCCATATGCTACAATACAAAAGACAAATCGGTATGTCAGTTTTTACTTTTATGCATCATTTGAAATCAGCTGGTGCCGTTTACACTGTGTGAAAATTTCATGATCAATGGACCAACAGAAATGGCTGAAAATCGCTTGGGGAAAAACAAACCTCTGGTTCTATTGACTTACATTCAACTTAAATGGGGTTTTTGGCCTCTCCTGTAAAGTTGCCATATTAAAGGTACTTGTTTTTCTCTGGACAGTGATCATATAGCACATTTCTGGTTAAAACTCTGCTTAATAATATAGTAGTACATGTGGCATAGCTGGCAAACGCTAGTACTACGTGGTTCAAGTTACACAGTAAAAGTGAATAACTCTCCTCCACGCCAAACCAAACACAAACCCTTCCACGTAAGATCAAAATCTGCCTGTTCGTGTCAGGCAGATCTCAGTCCAGTCCTATACTGATGTCTGACCCTCCCATTTTTAAAAGCTTTGTTTGCTGGTAAAGCACTGACACAGGACAGAAAGATCAAGTTCTGTGCTCACTGATACACAGGAAGAAGATAATGGCTCTAACAGTGTCAGTGTCATAACAGACATGCCATTACATGTAATCCGCTGTAAATTAAGTGCAACCAAAGAGATCAGCGAAGGTCCATGTTGACACATATCTTACGGGGAACATGGATTGCTGTGGGCTTGTGCTGCTAGTAGCCTAATCTGAGTGAGTAAGACAGTGCGTTAGTTGACGTAGGTTATTTTCATTTCACATGCTTTCTTCATTCCTTTGTCGAAAACAAAACTACCCACAACCCATAGAACTCATGGAACTGCCTCCAGATGACTATAATGGGTAGACACACATTTTTTCCAACTCCATGCCTTAGGTGCGCATTTCTTGTAGTACTACATGCCTGGTGCCGAGTAACATGTTCGGCTGGCTTGCTTTTGTTATTTAGCCCTGCCTTGATTTCAAACCGCCAACACCACCTTTGTCAGTTACAGGTCACTGTGGAGAGACACGTTTACATGACAGCCCACTGTCGCAGGACTGGTTTGGTGAGCTGTTCAGGATGTACTGCATGCTCTGCATGGATGACGTGTGCAGTAGTGGTACTCACCGTTGTTGTACTGAATGGGGATCTGCTCAGTGGAGAGCTTGTACTGGCTTCGGACACCGATTAACAGCGGACTTCCTCTCCTGGAGAGCAAAAAATAAGTAAATAGGGTTAAACGAGAGCGCTCATACTCATTCAAGTTTCCTGTCTTGTCTCGGTTAACTCTGTTAAACCTGACATCTATCTGGTGATACATTTCCAGACACACACTAGGCTCAGAACAAATGTGCACTACTAGCAGTGCAATAGTGGCCCTCAGAAGCACTAGCTTTGTTCCCTTTGGCTTGTTAAAATTTGCTGCCAGTTGAGCTTTGTGCACTGTGTAGCTTCATGAGTTTCTGAGGGAGCATGCACAAACTTTAAGAACCGAATTCATGTCATGCTCATAATCAAATTGTTTCCTTGGAGTGGCAAGTACACAAAGGCTGGGGTCGAGTTAAAGCAGAGATCCCCAAGGTAAAATACCCCCAGTACTAAAATATTTACCTTAAAATGTACTTAAGTATGGAGAGTAACAGGAGTATGATTTATTATGGTTCTAATGTTCTATTATCATTTCTGGAACAGACTCTTAATCAGCTCAGTGTAGGTGAAGAGACTCTAGTGTCTCTCAGTCCACCAGTCTTTAATAGAAGCTCATTAAGTAGTCTGACACTGATGACTATTAAAATGATCAGAACACTGAAGGAGAACCGTTTCCATTAGCTAGAACCAAGCTTTGTCCAACAGTTTACCGAGTTACTGTACACCAACACACTACTTACAGTACACTAACACATTACACTTACTGAGTTACTGTACACCAACACACTACTTACAGTACACTAACACATTACACTTACTGAGTTACTGTACACCAACACTACTTACAGTACACTAACACATTACACCTACTGAGATACTGTACACACCACACACTACTTACAGTACACTAACACATTACACTTACTGAGTTACTGTACACCAACACACTACTTACAGTACACTAACACATTACACTTACTGAGTTACTGTACACCAACACACTACTTACAGTACACTAACACATTACACTTACTGAGTTACTGTACACCAACACACTACTTACAGTACACTAACACATTACACTTACTGAGTTACTGCACACCAACACACTACTTACAGTACACTAACACATTACACTTACTGTGTTACTGCACACCAACACACTACTTACAGTACACTAACACATTACACTTACTGTGTTACTGTAAACCAACACACTACTTACAGCACACTAACACATTACACTTACTGAGTTACTGCACACCAACACACTACTTACAGTACACTAACGCGTTACACTTACCGAGTTACTGTACACCAACACACTACTTACAGTACACTAACACATTACACTTACTGAGTTACTGTACACCAACACACTACTTACAGCACACTAACACATTACACTTACTGAGTTACTGCACACCAACACACTACTTACAGTACACTAACACATTACACTTACTGAGTTACTGCACACCAACACACTACTTACAGTACACTAACGCATTACACTTACTGAGTTACTGCACACCACCTTTCATAACAAAAAGGCCACTCAAGTGTGACATATTATATGCTTTACGTATTTTTCAGCTATTCATCTGAAGACTTTTCTTTCAGTAGCTGTTAGCAGTTTTGTGACAGTTACTACAAAAGTAGTGACGTAGTTGTGAGAGTGACTGAACGATTGAAGTGTGTGTCTATATATAGGCTCCCATGGCTTATGGTGTATGGTGACATGTTACATGGGTGTGTATGTTTGTATTGGAATGTGAAATCTAAAAACAAGGAAACACAAGCGCTGGAATGAGCCGTCGCCCGACCACAATCAGTTCAGCTCACACTGATAAACCAGACACCACAGTTACTATGAATGAGCCTCCTGAGACACTCATACAACAGCAAAGGAAACACATGTAGGGCAGCTGCACCGTGGTTTACACCAGAACTAGCCTTAGTAACACTCTTAAAAAATAAAAGTGCCACAAAGCCTGGCTCGACTGACTGCCAGAACAACATTCTTTACATAGTTAATAACAATTTAGAATCATTATTAGTTCCTATAATAACCAAACATTAATCTAAACCCTTCTCTCTGTTTTTTTAACAGCCTGAATGGATCTTAGTCCAGACTCCTTCTACCCACTGGGTAGTGTTATGATCGTTTTGCAACATAATGGAATGTATGAGCACTGGTGTTAATACAGTAGACGTACTTAAGGGTTAGGGTCACTCGAAGCAAGCGGGCCATGAGAGTTAAATATCTGAAATATGTTTTAAGCTCAGATTTGAAGTCAAACTGGTAAAGTAACTACAGGTTACATTAAACCTGTAGCTTAAAGTATGCCTATTTAAGAAGTTAATCTGAAACCTACATAATCTCTGTGTACATTTGTGCTCTTTGAGTTTCTGTATGCTCTGTATGAACAGGTGTGGTACTTGCATTAAAACCAGTGTACGTTTAATGGACTGCTAATTCAGATGCAAAGATAAGACGGACAAAGAACAGGACCGAAATGATTCGGTTCAGTGAGACGTCCAGTCAAATCCAAGTCAAATAAGGGAGGGCAAGGACAGCCTGGATATGCAGACAGAGAGTAGAGCTACACGGAAGCTCAGAGCTTTTTGTATTTACAGCAACTTGCACATACGTGTCTATGTTATCATGTCAATTAGTAAGGCATATAACATAAAGCTCTTCACCCAAGTGAGCTGAAGGTAAAGTTTAAAGTTTTTGTGTTGATTGAAACGAGATCAAATCCCAAAATCATGAAATGCTCATTAAATGAACCATGGCTGTTATGACTTGTATGTCTTAAAACAGTGGGCATGTCTAGAACTAGTAAACTCTGACCTTTAAACCAAACGGCAATGTTTTGTTTGTTATAAACTTTTCTACTAGTAGGCCACCAATCCTGCACTATGATGATGTCATTAATCTGCACTGAAGTCACTCCTATGGAAAATAACACAGTATTGTTTCTCATGGGTACAGTCATGCTCTAGCTAAAGCTGGACAGGCTGGATCGTATATTAAATAGAGTTAAATGAGATATGTAGCTGGCTGTTCCTCACATAGTGGACGAAAGAGAGAGCAGACATTATATATGACACTAAAAGTAGCAGCCTAGTACAACGATTACGTCTATTTTTAAAAATTATTTTTCATAATATACACAATGCACTTGAATGTTGCTGGACATGTACACTATACAGGGCTATGCACACTATATGGTTTATAGACTTTCCTGGAAACTTTAAGGCTTTCCACTCATCCCCCTGTGTCACAGGGAGTGCTGGAGCCTATTTGAGCAGAAGGTAACACCCCAGACAGGCGTCCAGTCCATCACAGCATGCATTAACACCTATAGGGGGAGTTTTTGGAGTTTTCAAATTCACCTGGCAGCATGTTTTTGGACTGTGGGAGGAAACCCACACAGACACGGCAAGTACAGCGAACTATATACAGGAAGGACCCCAGACACCCTGCGCTACCCACTGCGCCACCAAGCCGCCCTCATTAAACTCAAACCATTATAAAGTATCTCATCTCCTGCTTAGAAGAGCTTAATTAGCCTTCTTTAATTAGGTTTAGTGGAGCACAGTGTGTGAAAGGTGCCACCACTATGTCTGCTCCAACCTGAGTCATATCGAGTACCGTGTAAACTTCCTGACGTATCATGATGTTACACCATATCGCCCACCTCTAGGTATCAGTAGGTGAGAATGTTGGTATCATGACAAGCCTGGTAGAGAGAGAGCTCTTCAGGGGGGATTTGGAGATGGAAATTTTTTGGGGGGAAGATCTTTCTTTCAAAGATCCTTGACAGCCTGTGTCCTCCGGGGCACATTTCCGTTAAAATAGGTTTCTTCGAAAAGCCGTTCTCGGCAGAAAGTAAAACGGATTGCAGCAAAAAAACCTGAGACAACATCTTGGCCACTTTTTCTTGAGAAAGTATAAAACAGATTATCCGCACGACATGCGGTGACTTGCACAATTCTCTCGTCTGGAGAGAAAACTGACCACAAGTAACAACGCACTCATTCACTGGGAGGCACGGCAGATGGGAGTGATTAACTCCGTACATGGTCTCACTTGGCTCACGTTCGCATGTATACCTCGGGATATACTGTCTCTGAAAGACCAGAGCACAGCTCTCCTGCATTAGATCCGGTTTAACTCTTCGAGGTCCGGAGGCTGAACACAATGAACTGCATTTATTTTTCCTTTATCTTTATTTATTCGGACGAATGTTCGGTCTGTTCGGGAATGTTGGTATGCTTCTATACAGCTTTTTGATCTGATTTTCTTTCCATTAAGAATAAATGGAGTGGAAAAAGTACTGTACATCTGCTCAACACCGTTTTGAAAATGCTATCTCAGGGTAACCCCCCCAAACACGAGTCTCTCTGTCTGTTTTTTCCATCCCCCTTTCCTCCCCTAGAATCCCATTTATTTTTGTCCCCACTCAAACCCTATTGTTTCCTTTATCCTACAGCCACCAAACTGCATGCACCGACTCAGGGCTGATTCCCAAACTCTAATCCACAGCCAAACCGGCCCACACTCCTCCATGTGAAATTTATTCATCCCTCGTTCCTCCCATAGAGTCCCATTAATTTTTAGTAACACCTTAGCAACCGGCCAGCAACAAGAATCAGCTGTATTTGAAAATCACTCCCGCAAAATGCAAGAGCTTAACATGCGACATGTAGTACAGCCAAGTCTAGTGTACTACCACACGTCAGCATATCAGTACATCCTGCTTGAGTTCCTGTAATAAAGGCTTGTGTTTGAGAGGGCCAGCTTTAGCGTAAGGGAAAACCAAATATGAACACAAGAACAGCAATCAGTTTATCTAAAGGAAGACATATTTGAAAAGAGATAAAGAGAGACCTTTAGAGAGGGAACAGAAAGAGAGCTATTTTAAAAACACGTTATTGGTGCTGACCTGGTGGCGACGGCTTCTCCTGGGAAGTGAATGCTTTTGAACACCAGGGCAAAAGCCCCCTCCTGTGGGACAAAAGAAAAGAGATATTTCAGGCTATCATATTAATTGATGTCAAAATGAAAGGAAAATGCCCAAGCTGCCTCACATACTCTTACATCTCTCTGCGGGTATCACTTATTTACGGTCATCTCAGTATTAATAGCTATATCGACAAAGCTTGCAATATGTAAATAAGCCCTAAAACAAATCCTTAAATGTTTGCTTGTTATCAGTCCTATCACAGATAAGTTCCCGTTTGGATAAAGCACAGCATTCACTTGAAAATAATGTAGGTCGAAATAATGTAGGGCAAGCATTCAGCTATTAATGGCTAATGGCCCATTAAAACAAATATCATGGATGGAATATGCAGGACTGATGCACATACAGGGCAACTGCTGCAGTGATCTACTGTATTCCGGACATTCCTGTATTGCTGCTGAAAGATTCTGGGAGAAACAGATCACGTTTCAAGTCTAGGAAGTTAAATGTTGGATTTAACAGTGAGTAGCTGTAAACTGCAAAGCATATTGGAAAAGCAATATGGTAATGATGGAGGTAGTTTTGTAGTTTTTGTTTTACAGTTCATTCCACATTCATGACAATGTCATGATTAAAAGATACTTGGTTTCTCTGCTGTCTTAAGAAGTAGCCTAAATGCTTAGACCTGCTGTTTTGTAATGTTCAGGAGATGGTTATCTTAACTATCTAGCAGTATGCATGACTGTACAGTAAGTCAGCAAGAAGCTGGAAAAATCATCATCAATACACTCATCATCAAAAAATGTATAGTTTCACCCAGGAGGAATCAACCAACAGGAATAAAACAGGAATGAAACTTCGGGATGGTCTTATGGATAGAGGAAGTCATGCAACAGACGACATTAAGGATTTGGGAGACCTACACGAACCGACTAATTCTCCAACATGCGCGGAGTGACCTAACAGTCCATGAGCCTCCATGAGTCACCTTTGGTACTTGGCTGCACCACGCAGGGCTACATACACGCAGGTCGTTACTGCGACTGCTCTTAATCCCACGTCAACGTCACCAAAGACTGCAATGTGTAGCTCAATAGATACTGCCCATATTAGTCTAAACTGTTCATCAATTATCATTCCTGGTAACCTTTATCCTTCTTCTTCAGTTATTGTAGGGCAACTGGTGCAACTACTTTTTGACGATGAGTGTATGTTGTGATATGAAATCATATTCAGGAATATTCACCAGATGACTTTAAGCCATTAAGCTGTATTTAGAAACACGATATCTTAATACTAATACACAGAACAATTATAAAATGGGATTTGGTCCATGTCATGCTGCCCTAATTCTGGCAGCTATCTGCAAAAAGTCTGTCAGCTCACTCTCGCTTGGCTTCCCTCTGTAGACCACTGTGGTGCGAGGAGAGCAGGGGCCCAGCGAGAGGTGCTAAGAGGAACAGAACTCCACAGTGAGCTCAGAGCAGGAAGATATACCAGCCCTCTGTGTTGCCACCAGCTCCCACCCCCTGCCCAAACACTGGGCCTGCACTCGTACTGAGAGGAAACCACACACCCACCCACACAAATACTCATACTCATACCCACAGACTGCACAGCAAAAGTCTGGGGACACTCGGCCTTCCTGAGAGCGTTTCTGGACCACATTTGATAGATTTGATTACCATTCACAGTTTTGCTAATGCTAATATCAGTGCCTTCACAAGATAACCAGAAATAACAGCTGGGACTGGATTTGCATGGACTAGACGAGTTTTGGATGTAGGCCACATCAATGTTCAGACACTCCTGCATCAAAGGGTTGTGCAGTTGGGCCAGATTTGGTGGAAGCTTTCCGTAGTTTAATAAGTAGTGCGCAGTTCGGCTAGTGATGAATATTCAGAAATGGCCAAGACTGGGATTGGGATTATGATGTCGAAAACAGGGGCTTTCACCAACTACAGGTGTGGTGCTACCGAAACTCCAAAAAATGAGAAATAGAGGTGCAGCCCTCACCCTGTCCTCAGCAAAAGGCTCCAAATGGGCACTAATTTAAAATCTGATTTTCATTTTGGCTGAACTGTCTTGGCTGGAATTTTAGATGTCAATAAGCTATACCAAAAATATGAGTGGGTCAGACTATACATGTGTTTTTGACGACGGCGTTTTTTTTCTAGTGTTTTTTGTTGTTGTTTTGCATCAGCGCTCCTTGAGTCAACTCCCTACATTATCAGCCTTCTGTTTTCAGTGCTGATAAATCAGATCAGAGGTAAGGTGGGCCTACAGTGACAGAGGAGGGATTAATGGCTGGAGTCCTTCACGGAGCGAAACCATGCCATAAACAAAAACCAGCTTTTTTTAGTTTTCCCTGGAAGCACCACATTTGCTTATAGTCGCAATGATAGCTAGCTAGTACTGCGGACTGACAGTCCTGACACTGCTGGTTTAGCTTAGCAACAGATGGCCATCTATTTCCTTCACTGTGTTTAAATATTCTGTTTCAGAACTTAAGATGACAGTGTTTATAAACCATTCCAGCACAAAAACACCATAAATTAACATGCCACTTCTTGTTTTTGGGTTGGGAGAGCGGGAAATATGCTTATGTGCTTCCTGTATTTCAAACAGTTACAAAAACCAGTAAAAGCTTTTTCTGTACAGATATCAGAATCAGCCGCATCCCAAGTTTACATCACTCAGCTTCATGTCCATCAAAGTCTTTAATGGTATGAAGAGTTAGTTTCGTCTCAATAACGATTTCACAGTTTTCTTTTCTAAACTTACGCTGAAAAGCACATACGGGCCCAAAGGTGGCGAAAGGAGGTGGTGAAAGAGTCCTACCTACATGTCTTAGCTCCATATGAATTACTGAGTACTTCGTAATAGAGTACAAACAATAAGCCTTCACATTAATAACAGAATGACTAGCCTGAAGTGTGAGGGGTTAATATGCGCACACAATGAGCCAAACAAATGGAGCACTTGAATGTGTTCCATGCCTCAGTCTGTTTATTGGACTATCTCCGTGATCCCGTCCCCCTCCCTCTACTGCTTGTAAACTGAGACCTCCTCCCTCATCACCGCTCCCTACAAGGAAGACCCATAAAAGCCACGTACGGCCAAACTTGAGGCACGGCCATTCAAAACTTTATCGCTCTTTCATCTCACTGAACTCTGTCGCTAAGCCAAGTCGGGCCTGCCAAGCGCAATTTAGATAATGAAATCTCTTTATATGAGAAGCCATAAAGGACGATATGCCCCTGTTACTGATGGGGCGAAGAGGGGAAAGTTAAACAGGCCTGAGCTGATAGCGAGAGCTTTATAAACTAATGATAAACTATTGATTCCTGTAAGGAGAACGTAGGCAGGAGAGAGGGGAGGGGCCAGTGACAATGACAAGTTCAAAGTGTCCAAGCCGCGCTGCCAGTAGGGAGGTTTACATAGACGCATGGACTTTTGAATCTTGAGGGAGAGCGCCTTGGCCCTGGGTGACGTTCAAAGGTGATATTGACCACTGATAAGAAGAGAACACGCCTATTCCAGTACAGACTAGAGAGATGGATAACCGGGGCAGGTAACAGGAAGGGTTTTAGTAATTTAGTATTACTCAAGATATAGCGATTTATGGCCTCTGCGAATAATTGCCATAATATGTAGAAAGGAGGTCTGGGGGGCTGGACCTGAATATGACGCACAGCAACACATTTCGAGCCCATCACTGACCTCGAGGTGGCCCCAAATAGAACCTGGCAGGACAGTGCTGGATACCATGTACTGATAATAACAGTCATAACTGGATAAATAAACAGATACATAAAACCCAGGTCAGTATAAAATAATACGCTAGAATAAAATAACCCACTTTTAAATGAAGGCTTGCTGATAAAGCAAGGTCTATACTTGTTTAATACCTCAACTAATGGACATAATACCTCACATGTTGGACATGAATGTCAATGCTTAAGTTGGGACATGCATATGGCATAATTTAGTGATTTTAAAGACAAGTTACCACAACTTTGATAAAAACTAACTGTGTATAATTTATAATATTTGCCATATTTTTTTGCCTGGACCACATTTGGGATTTTATTTTTCCCCCCAATAAATTCAATTCAGTAAATAAACATCAATCACCCCCGTAAAACCTGCAGAAATGTGTTCTCTGTAGAGGATGTTCAACTAATCCCCTCCTAGAAAATCATGTCGTTTGACTCAGGGCGCCCAAACTTTTGCTTTTTACTGTATAACCAAAATTTTTTTTTGGCCGAAGTAATCGCCGGCCCCTTAGGCCCCTAAAAGTACTTTACTGAATCAAGTCCTTATTTTAGTCCAGTTTTTTTTCACGATGAATGACCTTACAGTGCTGAGTGGGTGATTGTGGGTTGCCAGATCTAAAAACTATTAAAGGTAGTGAAAGTGGAGAAAGTAAGGTGAAATCTGAAGCATGAAGAAACGCAGAGTAAAACCCGAACATGAAACCGGAAGTCGATCCGTGCCTGGCACATATTTGGGCCACTCACCTGCAGAGCCATGTAATGCAAGGCCATTTAAAAATGAATCATCACAAAATGACTATCAGTCTGGCCTATGGTGTCTATCACGTCTTACCAGCAGTTAATATGACATACCAAGATATACAGCAGACCATAAACCTAGTAATGAGATACTTTATATAGAGGGTTATTAGGAAGCTCCCTTTGCCTTTTAGAAACACGCTGAGCAACAACTGGACTTTGGCCCTGACGATATGAGCCAGGAGGTCCCAGACGAGTCTGAGTAAGACCACCCCACACGCACACACATGCGCAGACGCGAAAGCCCTGATGCTCACCAGCTGCTGGATGACGCGCTCAACCAGGGTGGAGAAGGACACGCAATCGCTCTCGCGGTTGTCATAAAGATACTTGATCAGCTTGGGGATGACCTCTGTGTCCGTGTCTGACTCAAACTCGTAGCCTTTGGAAACCTGTCGAAAGGGTGGGATTCAACACGACCATGGTTACACATGCAAACAACAGCAAAACCAAAACATGTTCGGGGCTTTTTGCTTTTTTTTCTCCTTGGAGGAAAGACAAAAGGCCCCTCAGTTCTTCCTTCGATCACACTAATCATGTTACAGCAATACTGCTGGGAAATGATGGCTGCTAGTCTACGCAACAGGCTGGCTCACCTTTAAATGAATGCTTCGGTGACATTAAGTCGTTATATCTATCGCTGCAATCTCATATTTCTATCTTCTGGGTTGAGTTTGGATTAAGAAAGCACACTTTATGAGTGGGTGGCTCACACATGGCTCACAGTATTAGTCATCTTAGTCTCTGAGGGAGTTCGGGATCTGTAATCCAACTCTGGCATAGTTTTATCCTTCCCCCCAAAAAAAGGCAAAAATGACCTCATCACTACACTTTTACACACACACACACACACAATAAGGCTCACAATAAGCTCACACCTACCATTCAAAGGAGGCGATGTAGCCAGATTATGATCTGCCTACGACGTCTCCTCTTAATGGGTGCAGCATTATGAATAAACATTGTGTACGTTGTAAAAGGCCTAATCTGAAAGCCATGCTGGAATTCACCATGCATTGCTAACCCACAGATGCATTCTTTCAACTGTCTGAAAGATCACATTCTTAGTACAAGTCAGGTGTTGCGTAACTGGGGTGACGCTAGCAAACTCGTCACTGTTTCCATCCCGATATAGTGTGGATAGTGCGAAGGGGCTAATGCAACCAAATTCTAAGACTAAACTTGGAAGGTATGGAAGAACCATCCCTGCCAATGTCAGCACGATGGCAAATTCGCTGATGCTTCCATTGCTAGGGAAGATAGGCTACAACAACGAGAACATAGGATTTAAACCTGGAGCTCCATATTATGTAACAAATCTAAGATTAATCTGAAATGATCTCCAATGGGATTTTGGCCAACATTCTCGTCCAACCTTGAACCAGTCCATAAGAACGCATCAGTAGGCAAAGCACGAATGGGTCGATAACCCTGCTGATATGAATGATAGCGCGTGTGCAATATAAACTTTCACTTACCAGATACTTCTTCAGTTCTTTGTAGTTGGTGATAATGCCATTATGGATCACCACGAATTCTATGAGGAGAGGGAAACAGAGAGATGTTATAAATTACGAAAAGGCACTCAATACGTAGCATCTTCAGACAGGTTGGATTAAAAAAATCTAGTTGAACAGGTCAAACTTGAACATAAATGGTGAACCTGAACATGAAATGGAGTGCAGTCATTTTTGCTATTCACACACACAGACACACACACATTCAGCCCGCACACACACATTTAGGCCGCACACACAGCTGTTGTACCTGTCTGAAAGAAAATTCAATTTCCTGTTTTTCTACATTAGCCTGCTCAAAAGGCTTGGCTCTGGCTCTAATAGCCTCTCTCAGTCCAGTATCCTCTAAAGGTAACGTCTACAGATAAGGTCAGATGCTCGCCAGAAAGCCAGGAGGAGGAACAACTGGGGATTAAATCGGTAATAACCCCACATATGTGTAAGGGTGCACTAATGTGGAAACTGGGGGCAGGTACAGTGTTGGGGAAAACACCTCTGCGTCTCATGTTGTAGGCTGGGGTTCGATCCCCTACTTGGGCTAGCACCCTACACTATACCTATACCAGGCCCTGGGCAGGACTCCTAACACTACGTCTGTAAACATTGATCACATTGTAAGTTGGTTTGGATGAGAGCATGTGCCGAATAGTCAGGAGTCAAACAGTAGTCATGCAGTGACGTACAGAATAGTGTTCACTGTTGAGAATGTGCACATCCAATTTGAGCAGGGTTGCCAAAAGTGGGCATCCACGCACTTCAGGTAGATAAACGTGAAACGTAGGGAATACATCCATCAGGATAGAAGTGTAAATAGATGTAAGCATTAAATAGAAGTGTAGCACTTACATGTTGCCCTGAGCTTTACAACAGAGTAGAATCCTATCAGCAACTACTACTGATTTGCATCCATGCACATTTGCCTTTTCCTCTAGTCTCACACTACATTTGCACAAATGTGCATGGCGGTGTTTCCACACGTATGTCTACTGATGGAGGAAACAAAGTCACATGATCCCTACAGGACTTATGGGCTTCCAGGCCCTTTATTTGAGAGAGTAGCCCCACTCTTTCTGTGCTCATTCTAGCTGATTTGTCTTACTGGAGGATTATAGTGGAGAAACCGGTTCCTTAATAAGTAGCTCTAAATGGATCCTCTGTTAAAGGCTGCTTCATGGAGTCAGAAAGGCCAGAGCAACTTCCTGTTTCTTTTCAGGGATCAGCTGGGTGGTGCGGCACAATCTCCAGCAACCTAAGCTCAGTTCTTGCCATTTATCTGTCTTATCTGCAGAGGATGCAAGTGTGTACTACACTGCAAAAAGGGGGGCTTTGATCCAAATGTGTCAGCTGATGAAATGAATTATGAATAAAGTATTAACACCACTACAGTCTTTCAGTTTATCCGTTTCACATATTCCAGTTCGGAATGCCCAACACCAGTCTAGCTGCACTAATGGCTAAAACGATAATCACGATTATTTGGTCTGTACTGAAATCACAGCTTCACTGTGATCACTTTATCTATTTCAATCAGCAATAGGACTAATTAGCTAGTGGAGAAATGATGGAGAGGAAGATATCCAAAATGAAATGATAGTGTGGATGGATATGAACATGACAGGCCTTATGAAAACCTGTACAGAAATGCTGCGACCTTAGGAAACTGACTGACTCAGTAGAACATACATAAAAACATAAGCACTTTAACACTTTTAATCATTTGAATGTATTTTAAGCTAAAAAGTTCATTTTCAAGATTACTAAACATCAGAAAGCACCAGAACAAATATGGTGTGTTATATTCTGTCAACTGATTTTTTGAAGTATTGTAGAATTTTTTATTTTAAGGTTGCCAGGTTACTCACATCTTACTTTTATATGCTATTGATCATTTTGTATACAGGTATGTGAAGGTAGAGAAAGAAGTCTCGCCCAAGACCCTTACTGGTATAGTATAGGGTAGGTCAAGTAGGGAACTAAACCCCAGTCTACCACTTTTCCACCCTCCTACTTTCCCCTTCGAATGGATCAGGCTGTTTTTGTTATTGTGCCTTAAAAGCTAATATATGCACATGAACCCTGTTATGAATGGCTGGCATGTATAGGGACTCATCAAAAAGGCAACCTGAGTTGAAGCCTAGTTTCTATCTATATAGATGCTACAGCCATGATAACAGCGAGAGAAAAAAAATTGAACCAGTTAAGTGCAAACAGTTTTTTGAAACGTGTCATGAACATATTTGCCCATTGTCACAGTCACTGCCACTCCTTGAGGCAGCTTTTCAACCTTTTAAACTTTGGCTGTAAGACCTAATTAGTAGCAGCTACTGAGTAATTCACGACCAACTAACAAGCAGATTCCATACAGCGTTGTTAATAATTTGTCTGGTAGTGACTGGGTAATGCATGTAATGTAATGTAATGAATAACTTAGTACTGAGATTTCGCAATCTCTGTAAGAGTGTGAGGATGTGCGCACGCCTTACCGTTGTTCTTATCAGAGCGCTGAGGGTGGCTGTTGACAGCGCTAGGCTCTCCATGAGTGGCCCAGCGAGTGTGTGCAATGCCAAAGTGTGTGTCCAGTTCTGCGTCCAAATCAAGTGAATCATTCTCTGGCAATGTGAAGGGGGAAACGCAAGTAAGTCAGCTGTTCAGGTCAACATGAATACAGGACAGGGGTCAGTCATCGGCCCGGGAAAGGACAAGGGCTGGGCGATGATGAAAGAGGGGAGATGAAGAGAAAGGTGGAGGTAAAAGGTTTATGACATAATGGTTTGACCCACTGTAGAGCTCCTCGTCCAGCGCTTTTACTTTGCCCTTCTTCTTAAAGAGGCAGATGCCGCATTCGTCGTCTTTCCCGGAGCCATCCACTGCAACACCTGGACGGGAAGCGCAAAGTTAAGACATGAAAGGGCCCCCTGATCGCAGGGAAGGTGAAAGGAAGTGAGGTCATAAATCAGCTTAGATTTTAACTGTTTGTGCTGAAAACAGGGATGCATGCAGTGCACTCGATTCAGAAGTGTGCAGTACGTCCACATGGCTATCCAGAAAAAACAAGTCCTGTTTTTTAGATATGTACATTTCTAGTTGAGCACAGCAGCTGCCCTTGAAAGGATTTGAACACAAGTGCTCCCGAATTACCTCTTGTTGCATTAAGTTACCATTACGAAGATGGCACCAGCACAATTCTGTCTTTCAGCTTGCTTGCTTGCTTATGGCAACAACTGTGCTACTTTATTCTCGCAGAGATGCTGCACACACTTGAATCCGGTAACGCCAATGCATCACCTCTTTCAGTACGCTGCCAACACGGTGGCCGCAGAAACACCGGCCTCCTTGCCCTGCCAAACTACATGAAACGGGGCCTCTGTTCAGCTCTGAGCCGGATCTATTTCCAGCAGAGCACTCTGACATTACACTTACAGGAACTGGGAGGAGCCACCTCACCTGCAGAGTCGTAACCTCTGTACTCCAGCCTCTGTAGGCCCTTCACTAGCGTTGTAAAGATGTCCTTCCTTGTCCGTGGCACTCTGTAGTTCAGGTAGGCGAAAATCCCTGGAGAGTGGGGGGTAATAAAAAGGAAAGAAGGAAAGGTTACATACAGCGTCACAGGCGTATTAAGTTACGAGTGACGTGCTGTGTAAAACAGTTGCCACATTAAGTGAACACAAAATGAGAAAAAGAAAAAAATGAACCAGTTTAGTCTGTTAACTGCTCATCTGAGGCAGCTTTCAGCTTCCAGTACTCACTCTCCTTACTACATGGCTTACATTAGTTTCATTATGGCTATGAAATTGACTCAAGCCTGAGAACCGAATATTAAGCCAAGAGTTTAAGGGGTTAAGCAACTATGTGCTGGGAAGCTGCGTTGAGGGTGGGTGTAAAACGGGGGGTGGGTAGAAAGATGATGCGAGCATTCAAATGACTAGCTGCATAAAGGCTTCTTCCAAATATTATATTGTGAATACTGAGCCCATACTGAGTCTGAAATACAAAAATTGAGCATTTAAAATCAGAAAACATTTGTCCACCCAAATGGGTAGTTTTTAAACCCCTTAAACTTTCATAGTAGGACCTACTTCACAGCACTGACTGAACAATTCATGCTAGTTACAAGATAATAAGTCTTACAACAATAATAACTGAATATTAAGTCGAGAGTTTAAGGGGGTTAAGCAACTTTTTGAGGGGTAACTAAGTTGGGGGCGTAAAAAAGTAGGAGGGAATGTTTTATAAACTGTGAAAGATTAAAAGAAGCAAGAGTTCATGTGACAAGCCTCATAAAGTCTTTTACAGATATTACAAAGTGAGTAATGGAGCACATACTGATCCTGAGGTACGAGCCATTTAGGCCAGAAAACATTTGTCCACCCAGATGGGTAGTTTTTAAAACTCTCATAGAAGCACCAACTTCATGGCGGCCACTGAACAATCCCATCCCAATTATGAGATGCTAAGATTTATAACAATGGGAAGCTAGCCTGGGGTGGGTGGGCCATGGGGAAGTTTTATAACGTGTGAAAGATTAAAGGATGAGTTTACAGGGTTAAGCAGCCACATGATGGGTAACTGGGTTGGGGGACGTAACATGGACAAAGGGAAAGTTTTATAAACTGTGAAAGATTAGAAGATGCGAGCCTTCACGTGACAAGCCCCATAAAGCCATTTACAGATATTAGAATGTGACTAATGGAGTATATACTGAGCCTGAGGTACAAAAAAAGTTTTGCCCACCGAAACGGGCCCTCCTTAAACTCTTATAGTACTTAATGGTATATTGAGCCGAGAGTTTATGTGGTTGGGTGAACTATGTGATGGGTAATCTAGGTTGAGGAGGGTGTTAAACAGAAGAAGGAAAAGATTTGTGAAAGGTAAAAGAGCGGAAAACCTCATAAACCCTTTTTATAGATATTATAAAGTGACTGATGGAGTGCACACTGAGCTCTGGAGTGAGAAAAAATAAACAATCTGTGTCTGGAAATATTTGCCCACTGAAAGCGGTAGTTAAACCCACATAGTATGACCTACTTCACAGCAGCTCCTGAAGCGTCCGTGCTAATTATGAGATAATAAATCTTATATCTAAGAACCGAAAGCAAGCCCGGGAGTTTGAGGGGTTAAGAAACTAAGTGATGGGAAACTGTGAAGCAATAGGGAAGGCTGGGAGAGGAGAGGGGCGTGAAAAATGGACGGGGGAAAGTTTTACAAATCACAAAAGTGCGATTGTGAAATGTTAGAAAGTATAAACTCTCCAGTGAGGTGAGTTATAGAGCCCTATACAGATGTTATAATGTGACTAAGAAAAAAAAAAATCAGGCAGTTTTTTAACCCTCTCATAGCAGGACCTGTTCCACAGCAGCTGCTGAGCAATTATGGTAATTATGAGATAATAAGCCTTCAAGGCTTTCTAACCGGATAATAAGGCTGGAGCTTAAAGGGTTAAGGCTTATATGATATGAAGATGTGCCGTAGCGCTAGGTTACAGATATGGGTCCTAGATAAAAGGCAGGATACATGACCTGATAGACATTTGGAAAGTCACAGGGAACTAAAGATGCGAGTGACACGATTCAGAGTGAGCCACGTAGCGAGGCTCGTCCGGCCGGTTAGTGAAAGTCAAGTCGTGCTGTGCCTCCTGCTCTGAAACCGGATCTGTCAGCGGGGCTACGTTGACACAAGGCGGCTTAGTCAAAGCCAGCCAGGCGACTTATTTGCTAATGTCAAGCTCACTTTCTCATTATTCACCCCTACCTCCTTAAACAAAAGCCCTTTTACAGCTCTGACATCCTTATCCAGGAAGCTGTCCGGCTAACAGCAGCCAGCTTACCTCAGCTAGCCGGGCTCGTGCCCATTGAGCGCTCCTCAGTCAGCTCTTCTAGCCCACTGAGAGGAAACAAATGACAGCTGTCTGACTTACCACACATCGTTGTGATGTCTTGTCTCAGGTAAACGAAGCCGGGAATGTGCTGGAGTAGAGCAATAAGCCGCTGTAGTGTAAGCAGTGAGGTCCGGCCACTTGAGGAGAGGAGTTGAGTGCAGCGCTCTCACATACACACACGTACACATACACACACAGACGCCTTGTCCTCAACTTATAAGAGCGGCCGCTCCACCTCTTGGTTGCCATGGAAGCGCCGAACCCGCCCACTGTGCCCTAATTATCATAGCACGGGCTCGCGGAATGGGGCATCGCAGCGCGTGAGTGCTGTAACTGCAGGTTACTTCCGGGGTAATTTCATTCATTACACAGGTCGCTGGATTTTGGAGGGGCGCTTGAGATACGCCTGACTGTTGTAAATCTAGTTATAGGAGAATGACATGACAACGATTTCTCAATATGACTCCCTATCTATCTATCTATCTATCTATCTATCTATCTATCTATCTATCTATCTATCTATCTATCTATCTATCTATCTATCTATCTATCTATCTATCTATCTTTCTGCCCTCCTTCTTTCAGATTTGTTTCACTGTGTTCTAGCATAACTCCCTATTCACCTAATACAGCAAACTAAGCTCACCAGACAATAACTGAGTCAGCTTGTGTGTTTAAGGTGGCAGTAACTTCAGGCTCATACGGATGTCGCTGTATGAGGATGATGGGGCTATAAATACCTGCATGGTGTGAGTGATGTAATTTAGCAATTTATCTATCTATCTATCTATCTATCTATCTATCTATCTATCTATCTATCTATCTATCTATCTATGTAGCTGAATTTGCAGGTGTATGGAAGCATACGGTCATATCGGTCAAAAATCCCAGTCTATAGGAAATTCTCCTCAGAATTGTGCCAGGGAAGGCATCCATCAAATCTGGCCCAACTGCGCAATTCTTTGATCCTAGTGTGTCTGAACATTGCTGTGGCCCATATCCAGAAACCTGTCCAGTCCCTGCCAAATCCAGTCACAGCTGTTGTTCGTGTGCATGGAGGTATTACACATCATTAGGTGTGAAACATGTTAGCCACAAGTTTTCTCTTTGGTGAGCTGATATTGAAGCATCTGTATATTTTCGGTGGCAGGGGGCTGTTTAGGTAGTAATGGTACAGTGGTTAATGGCTGCTGTCACTGTGGCATGTGTGGCTGTTTATGACCTGCCTGTTATCCCTGCTGTTTGTGGTCTCCACGGCTGCTGTATACTATAAAAGAGCTCCCATGTCTTTACAGTATGCTACAGTGGTGTCAGAAGGCGGATTGTCCGTTAGCAGAGATGTAGGGAAGCAGCAAGCCAATAACAGAGCCCCACTGCTGCCCCTTGGATGATGCTACAAGTGCTTGTGGGGTGTGAGTGATGGGATTCATAGATTGAGAAGAGGTGCTACAGTGCAGTGAATATCTCGTTCCATGTGTGGAAAATGGCTCCAAAGCAGATTTGTTAAAAGGAGTGACTGCATTTGGGCGTGGCCAAAGACCATAGTGTGAAGGAAGTAGCTGAATCCGCAGGTCTGTGAAGCGTACGGTCATAGGGGACTACCAGGAGTGGCAAACATCCCAGTCTACTGGAAATTCTCTTCAGAATTGTTCCAGGGAAGGTATCCACCAAATCTGACTGATGCAAGAGTGGGTGAACTTTGATGTGGCCTACGTCCAAAAACCTCCATGCCAAATCAAATGTCAGCTCTTATTCATGCTTATGGAGGTATTACGCGCCAGTAGGAACATGTCAGTCACAGGTGACTAATGTAGAGTGTATAAACAGAGCCCACAATGTGGCATAAACCTGGTGCCAATACACATACATTTTGCTTTCCTTCATTTATTATAATATGCTGGTGTGTGAAAAGGAACTGCCTGCTCTTTTAGAGATGAAGATAAGATAGATGCCATCTTTTCCAGATCAATTTATATCATACTTCACTTTTGTTTTTGAATAGAACAACATAAAAAAATCTGACTTGAGTTTGAGGTATTCTACCTTCAGGTATTCCTCCGTTCCTGTGAAGATGACTCAATGTATTTGACGTAAATCTGACACTGACCTGGTTATATCCTCAGGAATTGAGATCTTTACACCTTCCCTGATTATTAATGTGGGCTATTCTCAGTCTACCTGTACAGGGGTTTTCACGCCCATACTTCTGCGGAAAGAAAAGGCACATCAGTATCTGCTAACTTCAAATCCCTCCACAGTCCCTGAATATAAGCCTGTTCCAGGCTAAGTTATTGATGACCTGCAGTTACAGTGAAAAGGGAGCCCCTCTGCAGACATCTGTGTGGCATTAAGATGGTTGAGGAAGCTGTTCTGGACCCCCTGTGTGCCTCTGCTTAGAGGATAGAAGACTAAAGAAGTTCACTGAGCTCATCCACAAAACGTATAACCAGTAAAGAGGAAAACTACTGCAGAGATACAGCCGGCTATATGGTGTACCAAAATTATTAAGGTAAAGGTGGCAAAAAGGGCTACACAGAATAACTACTCATCATCGAAAGAATAGCTGCACCCAGAAGGAAGTGTGGGATTGCAGTGATATTGGGAAGGAAAATAAAGGTAACGAGGAATAATGAATTTAAACTGATATGGCCAATATTCATTTAGCTACACATATAGAAGTATGTCTCTCAGTTTGGCATCAGGCGGCCACGTTGCTAATGCAATTTGCCAGACGTACCTGGCATGGAGTTGTAGAGGTTCCTAATGGTGTCCTGCGATAATCCATCCCATGCACCTTGAATACTGGACGTTTCAGCCCTCTGTGTCTGTTGTGAAAGGGCATCCATAGCTTGATAACAGGGCTGTGTTAAGAGATGACATCACCATGTAGCAAAGAAACAGGCTGGAAGGCCTTTCAGGCATTACTCTGGGCTTAACCTCCTGAGACCCCAGCGACCTCATATGAGGACATTGCATTTCTGCTTCTCTGCACCATGATACTTTTTAAAACGTTGACCCTTTGGCCAAAACAACTTCCTGCACAAAGACAACGTTCAGTTCTTATACTTGTTAGGTCCTACTAATTACAAATAGCTAGGAGAAATAAAAATTGCACACCAAGCAAGTCCGGGTCTCAGGAGGTTAATAACTTTGTAGACGGCAAAAATGCAATGCACAAAAAGCTCCATGACCCCCTAAAGGAAGCCACATTATGCACCATCAATAAAAATGCGACTTTGTCTTTGGAATGATGTTTTATGCATTGCAGTCCTACTATGATATTCCCCTCTGTGTAGCAGAGAACAGACTGACCTTTTGCACAGTCTGAACACATCCTGCTTTGACATATTCAATCGTCTGAGGAACAGTTACTTATCTTACACATCACTTACTTATGCACAAGCATCACAGCCATTGAGCATGCATTTATATACAGGGGTTGGACAATGAAACTGAAACACCTGGTTTTAGACCACAATCATTTATTAGTATGGTGTAGGGCCTTCCTTTGCAGCCAATACAGCGTCATTTGGGCAGCCGTGGTTTTATGTTTTTTGTATAGAATCCAGGTTAGCACCCGAACACCCCTTTCAGACAGCTTCCTCTTGCGTCCACAGTTAATCCTGTTGGATGTGGTTGGTCCTTCTTGGTGGTATGCTGACATTACCCTGGATACCGTGGCTCTTGATACATCACAAAGACTTGCTGTCTTGGTCACAGATGCGCCAGCAAGACGTGCACCAACAGTTTGTCCTCTTTTGAACTCTGGTATGTCACCCATAATGCTGTGTGCATTGCAGTATTTTGAGCAGAACTGTGCTCTTACCTGCTAACTGAACCTTCACACTCTGCTCTTACTGGTGCAATGTGCAATAATGAAGATTGGCCACCAGGCTGGTCCAATTTAGCCATGAGACCTCCCACACTAAAATGACAGGTGTTTCAGTTTCATTGTCCAACCCCTGTATATACATATATATGCTTCCGGGTTCTTACCCTACCTCCCATCAATCATCTCCGCATGACCTCACACCCATGTGCTCCCAGTCCACCAATCGCGACCCACCTTCCCGATCAGCCTCACCTGAGGTGTAATCCTATTCACCTGTCCCTCGTTAACTTCTCCTGCTTTCACACCACTCTGTTTGCCCTCACTCTTCGTTGGGTATCGCCACTGGTTGTCTTTCTGGTTTTGACTTTTGTAGGTTTGTTGTCTTTTGGTTCTTCCCTTAACTTGTTTACTGGTTGGACAGTTTTGGTTTTGACTCTGGTTTGTCCCTTGGTTTCTTTCTCTGTTCTCTTCCCTTCAGGATTGGTTTTTGATTAGCTTGTTGAGTTTGACTCCCTGTTTGTTTAATAAACCATCCCTATCTTACAGCCTTGCTGGTGTCGAGTTTTGTCTGCCAAACGTTAGACTTTCCCAAAGCATTAGATATAGGTCACTTAAATCTCTGCTTGAATTAAAACACTAGCCAACTGACCAACCTTTGTGATTGAAGCTCCGGCCATCTCTGAGCAATATGTGCTCCTAGATCTCTTGCAGTCTTGATTCAGTATGTTTGTGGGCCTGTTGTATCTAGAAGCATCATTGTCTACACTCGTTTATTCAGGGTTCTCTTTTAATTTGCCACATGTAGTGGCATTTTTAGTGGCAAATTTGGGCAACTCAAAGTTTGGGTCAAAAGTTGTCACTGTTTAGCTCAGCAGGCAAAAGACGACCCTGATTTTTAACACCCTGCATGTCCAGTACCACACCTGCCAGCTAAGAGTCTTTTGATTCCTGCTTGGGCGAGTTTTGCCCATCCTTCCTCGCAGAAGACTTCTAGTTCTGTGAGATTCTTTGGCCGTCTTGCATGTCCTGCTCTTTTGAGGTCAGTCCATAGATTTTGATGATGTTTAATTTGGAGGATCGTCATCTTTTCACCTTCAGTTGTTTTAAAAGATGCTCCTCTGTGAAGGTCAAATGAAGAATAGGGTACCACACCTTCAATGTCTGTTAAACATTCCAATTGGTCTTTTGCAGTCAAAGGGGGTTCTGATTTGCCCTTTCTACAAGCTGTTTAAGGTCTTCCAAACCTTGACTTGACCCCCTGTACAAAACTGTACAAAACAGCAAGCATAACACACTAATCTTGATAAAGTTTCTTCTTTAAGTCTTCGACTTGTGGAGATCGACTCATTCTCTACTCCCCTAACTGTTCACATTAACAGACATTGTAATGAGGTGTCCCCAAACTTTTGCATACCGCTGTGCGGTTACCTTACTTGGGGAAACCTGAGATTCAAATTTGGAGTTCATCAAAATGTTTTAACACCAGCCATTACAGTAACTCAGTTAGCGTACTGTAAGTAGGGTGTTGGTGTACAGTATCTCAGTAAGTGTAATGCGTTAGTGTGCTGTAAGTAGCGTGTTGGTGTACAGTAACTCAGTAAGTGTAATGCGTTAGTGTGCTGTAAGTAGTGTGTTGGTGTACAGTAACACAGTAAGTGTAATGTGTTAGTGTGCTGTAAGTAGAGTGTTGGTGTACAGTAACTCAGTAAGTGTAATGTGTTAGTGTACTGTAAGTAGAGTGTTGGTGTACAGTAACTCAGTAAGTGTAATGTGTTAGTGTGCTGTAAGTAGTGTGTTGGTGTACAGTAACTCAGTAAGTGTAATGTACGTAATCTCAGTAAAGTGTAATGTGTGACTGTAAGTAGTGTTGTGTACAGTAACTCAGTAAGTGTAATGCGTTAGTGTACTGTAAGTAGTGTGTTGGTGTACAGTAACTCAGTAAGTGTAATGTGTTAGTGTACTGTAAGTAGCGTGTTGGTGTACAGTAACTCAGTAAGTGTAATGCGTTAGTGTGCTGTAAGTAGTGTGTTGGTGTACAGTAACTCAGTAAATGTAATGTGTTAGTGTACTGTAAGTAGTGTGTTGGTGTACAGTAACTCAGTAAGTGTAATGTGTTAGTGTACTGTAAGTAGTGTGTTGGTGTACAGTAACTCAGTAAGTGTAATGCGTTAGTGTACTGTAAGTAGTGTGTTGGTGTACAGTAACTCAGTAAGTGTAATGCGTTAGTGTACTGTAAGTAGTGTGTTGGTGTACAGTAACTCAGTAAGTGTAATGCGTTAGTGTACTGTAAACCTCAGTAGTGTATAGGTGTACAGTAACTCAGTAAGTGTAATGTGTTAGTGTACTGTAAGTAGTGTGTTGGTGTACAGTAACTCAGTAAGTGTAATGTGTTAGTGTACTGTAAGTAGTGTGTTGGTGTACAGTAACTCAGTAAGTGTAATGTGTTAGTGTACTGTAAGTAGTGTGTTGGTGTACAGTAACTCAGTAAGTGTAATGCGTTAATGTACTGTAAGTAGTGTGTTGGTGTATCTCTCCTTCCTTTCGTATTATGTGGGCATATAAACATGGCATCTCAAAACGAAAGAAGAGTGAAGGTGAATCCACCAATCAGAGCAGAGCGGTCACTTTGTTTTGAGTTTGTGTTGAGCTGTTGGACAAAGCTTGGTTCTAGCTAATGGAAACTGATTCCCGTCAGTGTTCTGATCATTTGAAGGGAGATCAGTGTCAGACTAATTAATGAGCTTCTATTAAAGACTGGTGGACTGAGAGACACTAGAGTCTCTTCACCTACACTGAGTTGATGAAGAGTCCTGTTCCAGAAATGATAATAGGACATTAGAACCATAATAAATCATGCTCCTGTTACTCTCCATACTTAAGTACATTTAAAGGTAAATACCTTAGTACTGTTACTCCAGTGGAGGTCTAAATGGAGAAACTACTTTTACTGGAGAAGTATTGTGCTTTGGAGTTCTCTACACATGCTTTGTGTACTTCGTACATCACTGCTTAAAATAGAGTGACCACACTGCTTCATAACCAAATCTTTATAGGGATCTCAAACACATACACATAAAATCTGACCAGAAGTAGGCTTTTGAGATTGCAGAATGATTCTAGGAGCTCCCTTTCCTAGAGAGAGAGAGCGGGAGAGGGAGAGAAGGGACAGCCAGGCCTGAGAGCTGTGAATTAAAAGCACATGTAGAGCAGCGTATGAAATGGTAGAGTATTATGTAATACCCTCGTTCCCCCTGCCCCCTCAGAGTCTGGTATTTTCTGCCGTTCATCTCCATTTCTGCCTAAAGAGACCTAAAGCTGCTTTATGACGGTGGATGCGGGATGCTCATTGTCTGACGTGAAGTTTTCAGGCACTTCTTAATTCTGGCTCGGCGCTGCTAGTCTGCTACAGTGAATAGGTTTGTAATGCAACGTGACATGGTTTTTTCCATGCTCTCTGGGTGTGCCGTATCCCTCTTACATGACATCAAAGAATAACAAAGAGATGACGAAAACGTCAGTACCAGAGAACTTTTAACTGCTCTACCTGCATCACCAAAATTGCAGTATTTAAATAGATGGTGCTTTAACCCCCGAATCCCCAGGTCTCTCATTTCCAATGCCATCATACTGTCGTCCTAGGCTTAGATGAATTGTGTAGTGGAGGAGTTCTGCTAAAGATTATACTTTTAAATCTGATTTAAAGACTTTTTGCCTTCAATATTTCTTTTCCTCCTGTCCTGCTTAATATATTTTTGTGATTGTAAAAGATGCTTCTATAAATGTAACATTATTATTATTATTATTATTATTATTATTATTTGATAAAAGGCCCAATAAATGTATATATTTTTTTTTTGCTACATGGCATATTGGCATATCATAGCACCAGTTTAGCATACCTAGAACTGACATAGTAACTGTAACAACTCAGCAACACCTTAATAACTGCTTGGATACCATAGCAACAGCCTGGCGACAACTTAACAACTACTTGGTATGCTACAGTAATGGCTTAGCAACAGCTTAGCAGCGACCTGTGATGTAGTAAAAGCCTAGCAACACCTAGAAACCACCTGGGATGCTACAGCAATGGCCTAGCAACTGCTAGCAACCACCTGGGATGCTTGAGCAATGGCCTAGCAACTGCTAGCAACCACCTAGGATGCTTGACCAACAGTCTAGCAGCACGTAGAAACCACCTGGGATACCATTGTAATGAGAAAGCAACACTTTAGCAACCACCTGGGATTACATAGCAACGCATTAGCAACCACCTGGGAATACATAGCAACACCTTAGCAACAACCTGGGAATACATAGCAACACCTTAGCAACAACCTGGGAATACATAGCAACTTTTCAAAAACCACCTGGTATTCCATCGTGACACCCTAGCAGCACCATGGCAACCATGTGGGACTTTGAAGCTCATTAGTGAACTTTCCCCTCCTGGTTACATAATTACATTTAAATCATTTCGTAACACGAATACTAATAACTCTACAAAGGTTAGTCACAACACGTACAGAGCAGCTGGTTCCACGGGGTTGATCATCGTCTTCCATGTGGCTTATATCACTTACTTAAAACAGACTTCACTGAACAGTGTGAGAAACTTCCGCTCTGCCCACAGACAGCAGCTTGCCAGTGACCACTAACAGGGTGGTGCTGCAGACAAACACTAGCGGTCTGCAATACAGTTTGACGAAGCCATTGTGCAGCTAGGAGGCTGAGTGCTTCTGAGTATTACACGTGACCTAATGTGGCCGCGCACCCTGTAGACAGAGACCGGGCAAGAACCAATGATTCAGCCAAAATTCAAGGTGTGGACAAAGTTCAGGCCTTGAGATGGACCCTACAGCTGTTTTAGCTATGGGCTGGAACCTTTACAAGCAATTATCATTAAAGTTATTTACACAGTTGTCATGGTTGGAGGCAAGCGTGTTTGACTATTAGCCTCCATTACTTTTTAGCTAATATTAGCCTCGTAACTGACCGACTACAATTGGGGTGTAGCTATTGCTGAGACTCTCCCCTCCTTTAGAAGGAGCGTACTCTCCCAGAGCTCTGTAGATATCTTAACCTAACCCCACTTCCAGTTCAGGAATGATTTCCATGACAGTCAAAAATGGATTCGGCACAGCTCCTTCATAAGCTCAGAAGAGAAACAACCTGGGAAGACTTTTGTCGCTGGACTCAAAGCTCATGGCTGTTATTATAGCTTATTGTTATTGCTTTAATGGTCGGGAGATAAGTGCTGCCTTCCCTGGAGGTTGGGGGGAAAGGAGGGGGCAACAGAAGTGCCCACAGCTGGAACTAGGTGCAGTCTGGAGGGAAGAAAAGAGTCAAGGGTGTGAACTGAGAACACCCCAATAAACTTTTAGAGTCAACAGTAAAGATAATGCAAAGCATTATTAGGCAAATCCAGCATTGCTCCTCCCTTTGATATCTCCCATATCCCTACCTGGGAATCATACACTATCTGGCTAGCCTGTGATAACACAATCGAGTTATGACACATATACATGTAAAAACACTTCTGGGTCATAAAAACGGCCAGCTATTAGAGATTTATGGTCGAACATGTTGCACTACTGTACCTTCTGTATTAAGACATATTTCATGGTTAACTCTTCATGATATTACAGAACGAGTGTTAATCCTTTAGTATGAACCACACAATAAACAGATGTGTTAAGTTTTCCAAGGTTCCAAATTTTGATGGTTTCGGTCAAACTAGCTATCATGTATTGTCATTTTTTTTAAGGCTTTGTTGTGGTTTAAAGTGTTAGCCCTATGCTGCTGATTAGATCTAAACACCATTTAGTTCAGCTTTTTAAGTACCTCCTAAAGGTGCAACATGCTAGCTGAATTTATCATTTAGACACATTACAAGCCTCAGAAATGAACACATAGTATTCAGTAATTTGTTTTTGTCTGTTTTATTGTGATGTGTTACTAACCATCCTGTGAGACAGTCATTTAATTGTAATTTAGTTGTTAAAAAATATTCTGACGTTAGCACTATTTTGGATATTTGGGACTTTTATTTTGACGAGACAAGGAAGTAGCTGTTGTAGGCAGTGGTAGGTAGTATTCAAAATGGTAGACTACATACTACTTGTGTACTAAATCTACCTAAAAGTAGTATGTAGTGTGTGACCAAATTGTAAATCTGTGGTGCACTGAAGATACCCAGATGGTGAAATACTCCAGTCAGTGCTTCAGTAACAGGGGGAGCTATCTTCATGGTGTACTGTATCCCATCATGCACTCACAAAAGCAGTCAGTCCGCTACAGCCAGAGAAAATGGTGGCAGAAAAACACTGGGGGACAAACCGCAGCCAACTCTGAGTGTAAATGTGGGTGTAGTGATTGTAGTGGGGTGTGTTTTCATCAGAATGAGCCTCAGAAAGTTAAAATATACAGGTCTAAAGATTAATAAAGATGAACTCACTTTAGAGGATCAGTGAAATAGCCGAGGGGAGCTAACAGCTAGGCTAACCGTATCTCAGGTGAACTGAGCAGCGTTAGCAGCAGCTAGCTCTAAACAGTGGATGCAGTAATAACAGCTCTGAGGTAAATGTGAGGTAACTGGTCATGTGACTGTATTAAAAACTACAAAAACTAAATGCAGTATATCCTACTGTAGCTTGCAGTATGCAGTATAGTAGTGTGCTATTCCGAATACAGCCGGGGCGATCACCATTCTCCTGCGCTTCTTCCCTGTTTTGCCCATTAAGAATTAGTAGTCGAGCCCAACACTTCTTAATTGAGTTTTTGTGAAACTGCTTCATGTAAGTCCTTGACCACCTACTACTCCCATGCCTTACACCACCCTACAGCCATTACACCATGAAGTGTAATGGCTGACTTCACGAGTTAGTAGCTTTCTAAAAATGTCCTCGGTTTTTAACCCCTGATTTAACTATTTGTTTTCCCGCCATCTAACTAGGTCACGCAGTGTGTACCAACACTGGACTACAGTCAGTATAGATGGTTATCAGGTTTTTCCTGGCTGGTGAGCTATATGTTATTGTTATCATATGTTACATGTATATGTTATCATGTTATTGACAGAATCTCAGTAAGGTCACCGGACAAAAATATGCACCTGTGACTGACATATGTAACATATGTAATAGTGTGTAACACCTCCAAACACAAATAACAACTATCGGATTTGGCATGGACCGGACAGGTTTCTGGATGTAGGTCACATCAATGTTCAGACACTCTTGCATCAAAGAATTGTGCAGGTGGCCAGATTTGGTGGATTCCTTCCCTGTTACAATTCTGAGGAGAGTTTCCTCTAGACTGGGATTTCTGCCACTGCTGCTAGACCTGTATGACTGTACGCTTCCATACACCTGCAGATTCAGCTACTTCCATCACACTATGGTCTTTGGCATGCCCAAATGCTCAGTCACTCCTTTAGCCAATCAGAGACCCCTGTGTCCTCTTATGAGGACATTGTTTTTTGCCAAAACAACTTCCTGTACAAAGACAATGTTTAGTTTTTATACTTGCTAGGTCCTACTAATCACAAATAGCTAGGAGAAATTAAAATTGCACACCAAGCAATTCCGGGTCTCAGGAGGTTAACATCTGCTTTAAGATTTCCCACACTGCTTTTCCCTGCTTTAACATTTTCCATACATGGAACGAGACATTCACTGCACTGTACCACCATGAGCTTCTTTCTCGTCGGTATTTTGAATCAATGACACAATTCTTTGCCATAATATTAGTTGGTTTAGTCAGTTCAAAGGTCATATAATGTTGATCATAATGCAATTTCATTTCACCCTATTCCTGAAACTCTAAGATCAAGAGGGTAAAGGTTAGCACATGCTTCCTCAGAGACATGTAAAAGGCCACCACATCTTTTAAACAGGCTCCTAAAGTGAAGTCATTGTGCAGCTCACGGACGGCTGTTGCATTAGACTTCTGATATACTAACAACAGACCCACAGTGCATATACTGCATTTGCATGTTAGCAGTTGATAGATGCCAGCAAACCCAGATATAACTCAAATATAATTTATTGAAGCCATGATGGAAAATTCCACCATTTATGGCATTTTGAAGAGAGTCCAGTGTTGCTGGACTGTTTTCCAGCCACCACAGTGGTGAAATTAAGTGGCTGTTGGGATTTTAGAAAACATCTTTTTGGATTGGATGTGAGCTCAGACAATGCTCTATTGCCTTTGTTCCCTACCTTAAATAAACAGCACACACAGCTAAAGTGCTCCTCTGATTAGCATCCGTTTACAGCTGTGACGCTGTCATCATGCCAGTGTTCGCACAGGTTCATGTTGTCACGTACCTCTATGAGGCATGAAACAACACTTTTTAGTGTGAACATGTACATGCAGGATCCCATTCGTGAGTTGCTTTCATTAATAAAAAAAAAAAAAAACAACCTTAATACTAAATAAACTAGCCTAACACACCTAGCGTGGTCACATTGCTTTTCACGGAAATAATTCAGGTCAACTAACTAGAGTAAGTAATCAAAGTTCATTTCTCACATACATAATCATAGATGGTATGACTAGCAGTGAAATACCTCGACCGTGCCCACTTCAATAACACAATATAAAGATAACATATCTAATATGTGAAAAAGTCTGAAGAGGAGAGCAGGATGTTAAGTAAACAGTAAATAAGATTTTAAAAAATATGCAGAGATAAAAAGTATGAATGTAATGTAATTTATATATATATATTTTAAAAATATATGGAAATTGGACAGTGTAAAGTGCAAAGTGCACTTATGCTGCGCTCACATGAAAATGAAAAGACAGCTGACAACATGCTGAATTAAAAATAAGAGCCCAATGAAAATGTTTTATTAAAAAGGGACTAGATTTCTTAATTGCTCTATGATTTCTCGCTATTAGCTCAATGAAGCAAAGCGAAAAGTGCCAAAACGGGAGATTTTGCAAATACTATCAATATCACATGGGGTTATAAGGTTATAAGTGTTCATATTTCTACATGATTTAATCTTGAGGAAAGATTAATGTGATTTCTTTAAACCTTGGTTTAGTTCTCACTGGTTTTAAGTGATATAGTTTCTTTTTGGTATATTTTAAGTTCACAAGTCTGAAAATGCTCATTCAAAGAATTGGCAAGACTGAAAACAGGGTTGTCGTAATACTCAAAAGTATAAACTTCAGTTAAAAAGGTGAACAAAAAAGATAAAAAAGGGAAAAGTCTTTCAAAAAGGTAAACAAAGGAGACAGAATAGGATAAAAGTCATCAAAAAAAATAAACAAAGAAGATAAAAAAGAGGAAAAATCAATCCCAAAGGTGAAGAAAGAAAATAAAGAAAGGAAAATCTTTTTTAAAAATGTGAACAAAGAAATAAGATTAACAATTCTGTAAAAAAGGTGGACAAAACAAATAAAAAAGGATTACACTCAGGCATAAAGATGAAGAAAGAAGATAGAATAGAAAATTGAACAAAAAAGATTAAACGGATATGAATAACATAATAAGTGATAAGTAAGGCCAAAAAATGGAAATGTCATTGAATTTAAGTAGAATTAAAATGACAGAGTCACCTCTGACCCATTTAGTAACAATCAGTCATTCGGTGCAAGGTATGAAGGCGCAGGTGTGGTTTTCGCCCTTCTGATCAGACCTAGGCTGTAGGCCTTCCCAAAAATGACGTCTTTGCCCTCCACCCTCTCTCTCTGTTTCTGGGCTTCCATATCAACAGTGGGCTCCCAGTCCTCAACCAATCGGAGTTGGTTGATGTCATGCTTGGCCAGTCTAATCACCCGCGCTATACGTCAAATCCTTGTGGATGTCCCAAAAGACGTTTGTTCAGTCACAAGGCCGTACGCTATCTACAGAGACTTATCTACAGGGACCAGTTGTTCTTCTGTACTACACCACTTACATAATTCCCTTTTACTGCTATTGCCTCCACTACTCTCCGACACCCAGATACCCAGAAAGAAATGCTCTTCATTACATTATTTTTCACTATATGAAATATAAAGAGAAACACGTTTCTATTCTTCTACAGCATTTTAACACAGCAGATGTTCATTACACTGTGAACATTTCATGATGAATGAGTACAGTGCAAAAGTTAGAGACCAGCTATTGTTTATTTCGTTTACAGATTTCCAAAACGACCTTTAACCAGAAGCTGTTCATTTTGTAGGCCAGATTTCTGAGGAGATACTCCACATGCATAAAGCTGGACAAAGTCAAGACAAAACTTACAAGCGTTCCCAAAACCGGATCTCAAAGAATGCTGTAGCTTTTTCATCTAAAGAATAGCTGCACCCAGAAGGAAGTGTGGGACTGCAGTGCTGTTGGGAAGGAAGATAAAGGTCACCAGGAACAATAATTGATGATACATTTGGACTGATATGATCAATATTTACTGAGCATACAGAAGTAGTGTCTCTCAGTATGGCATCAGGCAGCCATATTTGCTAACGCAGCATCTCATGGTTCCTAATGGTGTCCTGTGATAATCCATCCCATGCAGCTTTAACATTCTCACACAGTTCCTGCAGATTTTGCGAAAGGGTGGAGGTAAAGTGATGCCTTATAGACATTAGATGCATCTTGGCACTGACCATGGTGTCTCCGAACATGGATTCGCTGGACATCTCCACCAAGACAAAAGCGGGACTCGTCACTGAAGATGACCCGCTGCCATTCTGAGTTACTCCATGACAGTCTGATGGGACATCATTGCAGTCTTTGGCGATGTTTGACGTGGTGTTAAACCTACCCATCAAGTTTCATTCCTGTCGGTTAATTTCTTCTGAGTGCAATTATTGTTTTGATGATGATGAGTGTACATAAAACTCAACTCCTAATAACAACCTCTGGAAGACCTGCTCTTATGAAACGATAATATATGGCAATGTATTGGAAAATATAGTGCAATATATTAAATAATACAATGTCATATATGGGAAACAAGTGCATATATTTTGCATATATTTATATAGTGATAAATATATTACAATATAGTGTATAATACATAAGGAATTGCTGCTTTTCATATATTGTATGTATGGTAGTATAATATATATTTACTTATATACTGTAATATATTTCATTTTATATGTAATACATCATATGTATTTCTCCATATGTGTTTGCATATATATATATATATAGTTTTATATATGTGAGAATATATACATATATTGCCACATGTATCTATGTAAATATTCTCACATATATAGATAACTATGCCACATGTATGTATATATATATATATATATATATATATATATATATATATATATATATATATATATATATATATATTATATTATTATATATAGACATCATATGTATTTCTCCATATGTGTTTGCATATATATATATGCAAACACATATGGAGAAATACATATGATGTCTATATATGTCTAATATATATTATACTACCATACATACAATATATGAAAAGCGGCAATTCCTTATGTATTATACAATATATTGTAATATATGTATCACTATATAAATATATGCAAAATATATGCACTTGTTTCCCATATATGACATTATATTATTTAATATATTGCACTATATTTTCCAATAGGTTGCTATATATTATCGTTTCATACGGGTGGTAGACCACCAAAACAGGACTTAGAGCTTTTACTGCATTCTGTAGCATTCTGTCATCTCGGGTCTCAGTATCAGCCATAAACATTATCCAAATGTTACTCTGAGAATGTTCTTCTTTTGTTATCATGGAAAAAAATCTGTGACCCCGAAAACAACCTCAGAACTTCTTCTGAAAGCTGCAGTTAAAATGTTATGTCTAAACATGTAATATTATAGGAACACTATTTGAAATGATAAACATCTTTAAAACGTTCTTTGAACATTAGATTAAAACATTTCTCGAAGCCTTCATTAGAACTCATAGGTGACATTAGCCAAAGTACAAGGAACATTCCCTGCTAGCTGGGTTACCTAGGAATTTAGGAAACTCTTAGATGTTGGTGAATGAGGCCCAGACGATCATTCAGAGGGGCCGTGATTGGTTTTACATGCCCAAACTTTCATACAACTTTTTTCTACTTTGGTTTGCTCCACACCTAAACTGCATTTGAGTTGTGTGAAATGTTGCGCAACTCATTTGAAACTTAACCATGACAGCTGCAGCTGCCTCAACTTCGTGAAACAGGTTCCATGAAACAGCCAATCAAAAGCTACAAAATGATGCAGATTTTAACACAGAAGTGAGTAAGTAACTGTGTTGACCTGAAAGGGTTAGGGTTGGACATTAACACACGGAAAACAAAAGTTTATCTCAACATATCAAGGTACTTTTAAGGACTAGGGACATTTATATGCGCTTAAAAGCTGCATCAGGTTTTATACTGAAGCACCATGTGATCACATCAAATGGCATACTTTCAACGGATTGATTTCATTGGGTCAGAGGACAAGAAAATGCAACACAGGACGGTTTATAGGAGCGCACACTCCAAGTTCTCAAAGCCAACGTTTCTATAACAGCTCCATTAACTAACTGGCTAAGGTCAGCAGCAGGTTTCATGACTGACTGTACCATTGAGTCTACTGTTAACGTGATCTACACGGCTAGATAACCTCTCTCCTCTCTCCATGCCCGTGAATGTACCCGGAGCTCAGGATTTATTTGGGATCTGAAGGGTCCACATTTTGCACAATATGCTGGTGATGTCGGTGGATCATGAATACTTATGAAGTCTGCTATTGCCCAGTATTTGCACTAGTTTTTGCACACTGCATTGCATATATAAGTAGAAGGTCCTGGTAGGTTGTCACCTGTATCTGGAGCCATGCTGACTGCAGTGCATCCCACAACTGCTGGAGGGTGCATGGGGGAGGATCCATAGAGGGAACACGATGGTTAAGGTGTTCCCACAGATGTTCAGTTGGGTTCAAGTCTGGGGAACTGAGAGGCCAGGGTAGTACTTGTAAGTCTTGGTAATGCTCTTCCAACCAATGTCGGACATTTCTAGCTGTGTGAAATGTCGCATTGTTTTGATGGAAGATCCCATCCACCCCAGGGAAGACAACCGTATAATTAAATCATATCTATTTATATAAATACATATATATATATGTGTGTGTGTACTTGTGCTTAACATTGCATTGGCAACTTGTAGTCCAGGGTGTAGTGCAAAGTAGGAATTTCATTGTACAGTGCAACCATTTCTTTCTCTGTTTAGAAGCTCAGAACCTCACCAGACAAAAAATGAGTCACCTGAGACTGAAACATACCTAACCGTGTGTAATACATCCACAAGCACCAACAAGAGCTGTCGCTGGTTTGGCATGGACTGGACAGGTTTCTGGATGTAGGCCACATCTCTGTTCAGAGACTCTTGCATCAAAGACTTGCACAGTTGGGACAAATTTGGTGGATGCTTTGCCTGGCACAGTTCCGAGGAGAGTTCTCTGTAAACTCGGATTTTAGCCACTGCTGGTAGACCTGTATTACCATACGCTTCCATACACCTGCAGATTCAGCTACTTCCTTCACAGTATGGTCTTTGGCCACACCCAAATGCAGTCACCCCTTTTAGCCAATCATTAACATCTGCTTGGAGCCATCTTCCACACATGGAACTAGACATTCACTGCACTGTACCACCTCTTCTCAATCTATGAATCCCGTCGCTCCCATCCCGCATTTATTTATCATCCTCAAAACACCAGAAGCGACCAGGTGTGCTTATGGCAATAAACTCTGGAATCTATGTAAGTTGCACATTGTACAAGCTCCTTATTGTTGCAATTACTTTGTATGACTGTCAAACAGTTGCATAGAGACTATGTCCCAGGCAACACTGTGGGGCTGAGAGTGAAGTAGTAGAAGTTTGGAAGCCAGACGGTACACAGATGTGCACTGGAGGACCAGTAAGACCGCTGAAATGCTTTCAGCTTGTTGGAGAGGGGTTTAGCCGGAAGAATCCTGTCCTGCTGGCGTGAACGTTTTCTTCAAACCAGAATCATGGCTGTAGTGTCCTGTGCCAACCAAGGCTTTAAGATTATATGCTCGAGTGAAGCGTTCAGCAAAGAATTACAGTAATCCCACTTACGTCTAACAATGTGAATGCATGAATGAGCCTCTCTGCGTCTTCATTTGAGTGGAATGCTCCTACTGAACGGTCTTGCAATGTTTTTATAGATGTCAAAACCCAAAAGTTCTTTCCTTTTTGGGGTCTCATGTGGAGTGTCATCACAAAGGAAGGAATAACAAACCAAATCAGTATTTGTACCTCTGCCACTGACCAAGTTTCATATTTCTGAGTCAAGTCCAGCTACTGTTAATAAAATAAATTTATTCATATTTTCTTACTTTTAACTCTTGCCAGTCCACAGTGACTCAAAACTCAAAGCCAGATCACCCCATTGTTTGATTCGGCCTAATGACATTAGTAGCAGTTTGATACGTTCAGAGGGGCGCACTGAAATCTGGGAATGTCAGGGCACTGTCATCATGCTGGAGCCATCTTCCAAACCTTTAATCCATCCCACATTTGTGTTTGGTTCGAATCAACTTGGATGTTGCAGTTATGGTTGTATTGTTTCGCTTTGCATATAGGAAACATCTTTTGCACCATGTTGGGGTCTGTAGAAGTCAGAAGTCGCTCTCTACCAAAGCCCCCCCAAACCCAGAGCCTCCTCGGAATTACTAGATTGCAAGCAGTAGGCAGTCAAACTTAGAATAATGTCTCATATACTCTATAAACATGAATACTTCTGTTACACTAAAATGATGAAACAGCTATTGTAGGTTAAATCCGCCGAGCCATCTTAACTACCCCATTTGATAAAGCGTGCTGGTCTGTGAGGTGGTATTTCATTTAGGATTCGAGTTTTAATGGCCATGCTTTAGGCTTTTTCCCAGGTTTGTCATTTTCCTTCAATGTGTGGTTGGTATAGCTCAGCAGATAACACCACTACCCTCCAAGGAACCACCACCACATGTGTGAGACTAGGGTTCAATTCCCGGTCTAGGTGCTACATGCTATGCTACACCAATAAGAGTCCTTGGGCAAGACTCCCAACACCTAAGTGTGGTGTAATGATTACTCTTGTAAGTCGCTCCGGATAAGAGCGTCAGCTAATGTAAACCTCATATAGAGTTATAAAGGCCAGAGTACACAACAACAGAGAGAAACTCTCTTCCACCCAGAAGGAAATCTGGGATTGCAGTGCTGTTGGGAAGGAAGATAAAGGTTACCAAAAATAATAAATGATGATACATTTAGATATTTACTGAGCTGCCCATACCGAAGCAGTGTCTCTCAGTATGGCGTAGGGCCGGCATGCATCCAGATGTCTCAGCATGCAGCTGATATCAGTGCCCTCACACCCAGATTCGTTGATTATCTACACCAAGACAAAAGCGAGACTTGTCACTCCATATCAGCCTGGCACGACACCACTGCAGTCTTTGGCGACGGTGACATGGTGTTAAGAGCAGTCGTCTACCAATGGTCCTGGCACAAACAGGATGACTCATTGAGTGTATCACTGCTTGCTGAATGTCCACAGTCATGGCTGCTGGGTCAGTCAGGTACAGCAATAAGGCCCATCCTTGCTTACAACACATGCATAGATGAGTGTGAAACTTCAATCATTCCCATGTCTCACAATATCGAACCCACCCACCAAGTTTCATTCCTGTTGGTTGATTCCTTCCGGGTGCTACTATTTGTGAAAGCTGATTAAATCTTGTTTGGACCCTGATCACAAGTCTCAGTTTGTTTTAGACACTGTCTCGACCTAGTTTCACCCCTTTTAGAGTCCCGTCATAAATCAGTCAGTAAGTAAAACATATCAAAGTGCTTCCTGGTTGGTTACTGATTTCTAGGGCGTATTTTTTATAGTGTTAATAAAACTAAAATGGGGGAGAAAGGGGAAATTTTCTCCTCCATGTGTTCGATGGACCCAGATCATTATTGTGTTACGTTATTGGTCTTTATCATGATTACACAATCATGATTGGAAAGCTGGGTTGAGCAATAGAGTTATATTACGGCACTATAATAGGTCCGCTGACGCAGGATATATTAGGCCCTGTAAACGTTAGTTTAATAGTGTTTAGAATAATTCATAGTATCTTCATAATTCAGGATTAGCAACTGAAGCCAGTGCTCTTCAAAATCAGTGGATATTCTCTTGGGCATATGGTAATATCAAATAACCCTTAACTAGTGTAGAACCTTCCCCGAAGAAGCTGTCAGTCAGTGAGTGATTAGGAATAAAACCAGTAAGAGTAACATTTAAGGGGTCTTGTCCAAGTGTGGGGTGGTGGTCCTGCCCGAGTGGGGAATCAAACCACCCCTAATAGCACTTCAACAGTTACAGGCCTCTATGTAGGCCAACAGGTAAGGCCATTGTTCTTCTTCTTCTTGGTCGATAGATGTTTGCCCACGAACTAGTCCTGTAGTTTTTTTTTGAGATATCAACACTGTTCCAACTCTGAAATTGCCAGGCTCTCAAAAAATAGTTCTTGTACACAGGATCCGATCGAAAATTTTTTTAAATTTTTGAATGTTTACTAGGGTGTAAAAGTACACAGCTTCTGCTTGAACAAACTCTTCACATAAACTATCTCAGAGCACACCCCTGAACACAAATTCAATGTTGGTCTGACCTGCACTCGTCTGCTTGTCTCTATTTCCATCTGACGTTTATACCGTTAAACCTATTCATTTTTGACCCTTCCCAAACTGTAACCTACAGCCACCAAACTGATTCACAAACTCTAAGCCCCAGTCATACTGACCCACACTCCTCTTGGTGTCGTTTATTCATCTCTCATTCCTCCCATAGCAACCACAGCCTAGCAGGAAGTGGGAACCATTCAAACTGTGCAACATTCCTTCAAGAAATGCACTTTTCTAGTTTCACTGTAGTTACTGAATACTCTACAGTAGATGCTGTATTAGCAACTGACTAGTAAGCCGGCACTTGGACCCAAAGAAGCCTAAATTGTTATTGGCTTGGATGTTTGATTTGGATTCGCAGCACTGCACATGAGTTTTAGGCACATGAGGAACTAAACAGGCCTGGTTTTCTGTGCATTAAGCCTATATTTTTTCAGATACTAATATTAGAATAAATACAGATATCATACATATAATAAGTAGTGATTTTATGCATGGCAAAATTTTCATTTAACCATTTCCGAACTGCTCCTCGTGGAGTGTTATGATATAAATTGTAGTTAGCATCCAGCACCTGGTTTGGCTAATCAATAGGAATCAGGCAAGGAGAGCCTTACTGCTTAAGTGTCTAAGACTTTTGCAATATTGTGTAACACTATCTTTATCAGGATCTCATTTAGGAAGAACCAAGAAACCATTCACTGGCAAATAACTGTAGTTCTTCTATGGAACTGCTCAAAATAACCTAATGTGGGACCTTGTAAACATACATTCTCTCAGGCTAAAGACCTTCATGGCAGCATCCCCTGAAGTTGTGCACCTGCAGCATGGAATTGTTCCTCTAGTTTTTGGGGGAAGGAAGACGTTTAAAGGCTTTCTAGCGAATCCAAAAATGAAAAGATCTGAAAACCAATGAATGGCCATAAAAGAGTCGCGTTTCACTAGAACATAATCTTTCTGCTTCAGCTGAATAGACTCCATTAGGGTCCACCCTGTTTGATTCCAAAGAGAGATTAAGCTGTTTCAGGATATCAGTGAGGAAATAAAGCTAGTTGGATCCAAGGCTTTTCAAAACACCATTATGGCCCACTCTCTCATCAACCTCTAGGCTCTTAGGCTGGTGTGCCTGGGGCGGAGAAGCTCTCTTCTGCTTCTCCCTAGATGTGGTATTACTGAATGGAAGTTTTCCAGTTTACTTCTTTTGTACCTCTACAGGGGTGCGCATACACACCAACAGAACAGTCCTATCCCAGCAGTACTACTGCGCCTGATCTCTTAATGCTCATAGGTCCTTTGGTGGCAATGCCTATGCATTCCCCCTACAGGTGTTTAATTTCATACTTAGTGATTGTGCAATACAAAGCAACGAGCAACTCTGATAACCCATCCAGATATATATATATATATATATATATATATATATATATATATAGAGATTTTTTTTTTTTTTATCGTTTAATTATGAATTTTTGATTTTGTGTATTATATATATATATATATATATATATATATATATATATATATATATATATATATATATATATAAATATATATATATACACTCAAAAACTTACAGAAACATAACATCTTCGTAATATCTTCACTAGCACAAATAGCTACCTATGACTGGATTTGGCACGTACTGGACAAGTTCCTGGATGTAGGTCACATGTTCAGCCGCTCTTGAATTATAGAATTGCGCAGTTGGGCCAGATTTGGTGGATGCCTTATCTGGTACAAGTCTGAGGAGAGTTTCCTGTAGACTGGGATTTTAGCTACTGCTGGTAGACCCATATGAGCATACGCTTCCATACACCTGCAGATTCAGCTACTTCCTTCACACTATGGTCTTTGGCCACGCCCACATGCAATCGCTCCTTTTAGCCAATCAATAACATCTGCTTTGAAACCATTTTCCACACATGGAACGAGACATTCACTCCACTGTAGCACCTCTTTTCAATCAATGAATCCCACTGTGCACGTATTTATAGCCCCCTCATCCTTATGCAGCACCATCCACAGTGGCCTGAGGTTACTACCACCTTAAACATGCTCATATTATGCCAGTTGCCATTTACAGTCTGTGTACATTCCATACTAAATGAACACGAAATGATTCCAAAAAAATGCAGATTTTGATTCTTTTCTTGGGTTTTGTTCCAACATCAGCGATATTTTATATTTGCCATAATGCTTTTGTTATTGTTTGCCCTGGAAACAAGCTGAGGAAAGCCAGAAGAGCAGACTCAAGCCTGCCAGTACAGAGTGTAAATTGAAAGTAAATGTAATTACATAATTAATAGTTTATGATGGTGCTGCATTCAAATAGTGATGTCATGTAGGCATGTAAACACGACAGCAGTAACTCCAGGATGTGAAGTGTTAATGCTGTTAGGGAGATGCCGGAATATCGCCTGAATGACTTTCTCTCAACCAAATCTCACCACTGATACCAGTTCAGGTACTGTAGAAAAGTTCCAATTAGAACTTCAGCTGTTTACTTCGCTGTCTTGTGACAACGGAATGCTCCTCAGGTGACTTCAAAAGCCGCTGAAAACGACGATGTGCTTCCTCCTGCCCTTCACTTCCAATTACCTCACTCACCAGGTGCTCATTAATGCAAATCAGAATCAGTGCCTTTGTTGCTCGAGTCAGCCTGATGTAGAATTAGGCTGAATGCTCTTCAATGCAGAAATCTGATTTCCTGATAGCAGTGGCTTCCCACGAAACAGTCTCACAATCACAGGTGGGAAACAAGAGGAAGTAAAAAGTTGGGACAAGTCACCGCTGGCAGGGGTCAGCGTATTTATACATTCCTTCCTTGTGTATATATTAAACCAGCCACACCTTTGTAAAGAACGCGGAATCCGGAACACCGGAATGTTTTATAATCTCAATCATCTGATATATCAGGTATATCTTTATTAAAACATAACAAGGGATGAGTTTCGGTAGGCATGATTCTTAACGCTACAGAGAATGTTGGGATCTGGGGACAGGAATGCAGTCTGACTTCCTGACTCTAAAATGAGCCTCAATAAGGCTCCGCCTATGGACTAAACTCTTGTGTGGTTAAATGGAGACATTGGAGGAGAATTGGAGCATTTTATAAATAAAGTTTCTTCATTCAAAAATTAAACTCATGAGGAATAGAAATCTTTCCACTTCAAGAAAGAAATCAACCAAAAAAAAAAAACATGTATAATTATAATTTAATTATTAATTAATTAATTAATTAATAATTATTAAAGTTATAATTTAAGGGATGTAATTTAAAGAATGTTTTTTAACAGATCAGCTGAGTGGTCCGTATATATGCACTCATCATCTAAAGAATAATATATTATATTTATTGAGCTACACATACACTAGTCTTAGTATGGTGTCGGACGTCTCAGCACGGAGATGTAGAGGTTACCAGTGGTGTCCTGTGATAATCCATCCCATGCTTGAACATTCTCACACAGTTCCTGCAGATTGTGTGGTAGGGGTGGAGGTGGAGTGACACCAGGCCTTTTGGACGTGTGGCGCCTCACAACAATCTTCATTTTGGTGCTGACCACGGTGCCTCCACACACGGATTCATTGGTCAGCTCCACAAAGACAAAAGCAGGACACGTCACTGAAGATGACCCGCTATCAATTTGAGTCACTCCAAGCACGACACCACTGCAGTCCTTGGTGATGCTGATGCGGTGTTAGAGGCAGTCATCATAACGGTCTATATGGTACGTGCAGTCGTCTGCCAAAGGTCCTGGCACTAACAGGAGGACTCATGGAGGCGTCACTGTCTGCAGTCGCGTCTGTTGGGTCAGTCAGGTCGAGCGATAAGGCCCGTCCTTGCCGATATTACATGCGCATCTGAAATCATGTCTCACAATGTCACACCTACCCACCAAGTTTCATTCCTGTCGGTTGACCCTTCTGGGTGCAGCTATCGGTGCAACTGTGCTTTTGATGATGAGTGTAGACGCTCAAATACGAATTCAGTGAAAGCTTTAACCTGCTTCACCAGCCAACTTCTGTCTTTGGTGCTCCTAACTAACCGAAGCTGCAGCGCAGATCTGCCTCAGGTGGCGCTGAACCACATTGGTTCACCCAATTGCTCGTCTAGCAACTGTAACTATGGTCAGGATATTTCTGAAAAACTTGCTGCAGCGTATCTGTGAATCTGAAACCTTACCCAATTTCCCACAAAACTGGTGGAAAGAGTGAACGGTTAGTCATTTTCCAAACTGTAGACAATGAGGAGACGTGCAGTTAATGAGTGGAAGACCACATTACCAAACCTGAAAAGATCATTTCCACGAGAAGAACAGTTCCACTAAACATTTTGTTGCCATTAAAGCTAACATCAGCCCCACTACGGTGAGTGATTTAGCAGCCAGCCAACATGGGGGCCCCCCTTCCGGGATCCCAGGGGGTAATTCACACACTGGTGTTCTGTACAGCGATCCAGGATATTCCGATGGGGTAGAGTTTCAGACACATCTGATACGCAAAGTCCTCATCATATGGCGTACATGTGCTTATATCCCCGCGTGTGTAGCTTTCGTAAGTCTTGCTAATTCTTGTTGAGCCTCCGGTCCGGTTTAGTTAGAACATGGCTGCTTTATTTTGTTAACTTCCCAAAAAGATTCGGATCTCAAAGCTTATGTGGAAGCCCTTGAAATCTGTTTCTGAGGAACATCCTAGGAAGGCCTGTAGGAAGCTGTCAAAATCAAAAGACTTGGATGCATAGGGAATGCTGAGCAGCTGTAGATCCCAGAATGCATGTGAAATGTAATAACCAGAATGCCATGTGTTTGGAAAACAGTGGTCAACTCTGGATGTGGATGCTCTGAGGAGAAATGAAAGAGGCAGCAAAGAAAACGCCTCGACTGGGGGGGCAGTCCGGGGTGCTGGATGGTGTTGTGTTGAGGCCAAAAGGCCAAAAGGCAAGAATCCCACGACTGCTGTGTTGTTTACATTACTCAACATTTCTTCCTTACAATCTGTTGCCTTGTCAACATAACAATGCTCTGAGAGTGATGTCATGCTGTGTTTATACAGTTTTGTCTTTACTGGCTAACTCCTCTTTCTTCGAATAGCTTGGATTACAGAACCAAGCCTTTGATGAATCCTGTGCAGAATTATGCACCACGTTTATGGCCCTCCTGATCTCAACCGTGACTTTCATTCTTCAATCACAACACGGAAAACCCGACATTATGACACTTCAAACAAAAGCCCACACAACCACACTGTAGCCCACACAACAAGTGGGCTGTGATCTATTATGGGGGCTATAATGCCGGTGTGCAAATCTAGTGCACTAAACTTTCTGTCTGCTATTTCAAATTAATGTATATATTTAAGAGGGTGCACAACGGAAGCCACTGGTCCTGTGGTGCATATGTTGAAACCGGCTCACTGTAGAGCTGCACTGATCCCCCCCCCCCACCAATGGTGTCGTGCCAGACTGTCATGGAGTGACTCAGAATGGCAGCGGGTCATCTTCAGTGACGAGTCCCCCATTCATCTTGGTGGAGACGACCAACGAATCCGTGAGCGGAAATGCTGTGGTCAGCGACAAGATGAATGGTTTGTTGTCACGTGTCACACGTCCAGAAGGCCTGGTGGATGTCACTCCACCACCACCCCTGCCGCACCATCTGCAGGAACTGTGTGAGAGTATTCAAGCTGCATGGGATGGGTTATCACAGGACGCCATTAGGAACCTCTACAACTCCATGCCGAGACGTCTGACATGTTGCATTAGCAAACATGGTGGCCTGACGCCATACTGAGAGACAGTTCTGTATGTATATAGTGTAAATATTACCCATATCTGTCTGAATTCATCATCGTTTATTGTTCCTGGTCACCTTTATCTTCCTTCCCAACAGACCTGCGACCCCACACTTCCTTCTGGGTGCAGTTGTTCTTTTGGTAGATCAGTTAGTCCATGTAGTTGTCAAAGTAAATATCTATATTTTCCAAAGAAAATCTTCAAAAGAATTTAAGAGGAGCAAAAATTTGATTCACTTTTAATCTACATTAATGTAACAACATTTAATTCCAAGCTATGGAATCAATGACGCATTTCTGTTGGTCCCAAAACTGTCAAATCAAAAAGTGAAAATCCAAAAATGTAGATACTTGGATTTGGATTAGACAGCAACTCTAATGCAAAGCTTATGAATATTGTATATATCGTCGCTGTCCACAGAAAAACATGTATCTCTGCTGTCTACACTGTGTGGAATTTCATAAAGAATGGACCGACAGAAATGTCCCAAAGCTGCTTTGAAAAACGTCTGGTTCCATTGACTTCCATTCAAATTAAATGAGGGTTTTGGCCTCTCCTGTAAAATTGCGATTTTGGAGATACCTGTTTTTCTTTGGACAGCGCCGATATATTTGATGCTAATAACACATTCCCAAACACGAGCATGATCACCACTTCAGCATCTTTGCTTTTAAAATCAGTCAGCAATCATCTGGTGATTGAAAACAACTGGATCCATGTGGGAAAAGATTTCTACACAGGAGCTAATGCATTCCAGTAACACAAACACTGTAGTGACCAGAATTCCACACTCACTCGCGCTGAGCGCTTTACAACAGGAATATTCCGCTGGCTAGAATTGTCTACACAAGTCCAGCACTTTAGGACACAAGTATCCTGCCTGCCAGCATTCTGAACGTGAAGCACTTCGGTTAGCACGGAATTGGCCCGTCTGCCAGAACACCAGCTACGCCTAGTACTAAGAACACAAGTACGCATACTGGAACACTCTCCTCCCTGTTTGAGCCCCAAACCCCAGTCTGTCCAGAGTGGTGGTCAGACTGTGATCTCATGGCTCTATCACAGTGACTCGTAGAGAGTGGAGCTGTGGCAGGCCCTGGCTGGGTGGACCACCAGGCTACAGATTAACTCCAGACATCCCACTGGGAGGCCGGCGAATGCAGGAAATGACCGACGATGTGTCAGAGAACGAAGCTCCAGCGTCACAGAGGGAGGAGGCCTGGGGCTTAGGGATGTACGTGTGTGTGTGTGTGTGTGTGTGTGCGTGTGTGTGTGTGTGTGTGTGTGTGTTTGGGGGTGGGGGGACTTCCAGGAAAGTGTGTTTACCATGGCAGCTTCAGACACGAGGAGGCTGCCAATAAGGCATGAGCTGTAGCAACACAGCAGGCCTCATATAAGCAGCCTGACTTATAGTGCTAATGTGCACACTGCTACGTTCAGCTTTCCAAGGCACTGAATAAAGGCAGTGCCTTGTTTAGGCTTCATTGTCGGACGCGATGATTGTAATAGAGCTATCCCAAGGCTGTGCTAACGCAGCGCAGGCCTCAGGAAGCTTAAAAAGTCAAGTCTACGTCGCAGGCTAAAAGACACACTGCTCAGAGCACTCCCTTTCAGGGCCTCCTGCTTCTTGGACAGCACACTCAACTACATTTTCTCCAGTGAAGTTGAGGCACTGTCGCCACCTTGTGGCAGCTTTGGGAATTCCACCTTCCAGCTAACAAGAGACAGCTGTCCAAATGGTCTTACGACCCTCTAAAACCCCCATTCCGAGACGGCTAGAGAGCATCCTAGTGCGTCATCCTCACAAGACAGATGGGACATCCCAAGGTAGCCATGGCCTGAAACTTAAAGGAGAAGTGGCATGTCAGAGATTTACCCGCCGGTGTCCCTGCAGCCAATGGGAAGGGGGTCAAAGTGCCTGTTTGCGTGGTATATGGTGTCCTTCAGTCTAATGATGTGAAATGAACACATTAATTTTACATTATTGTTTATGGCTCCACTTTACAATACGGCTATCCTAATAAAGGGTTTATGATTAGTCCAATCATCAGCAGTTCCGACACACAGTATATTCAAAGAACAACATTTGACCAGCACTAAAGCTATCAGGGCCATCAGATATTCATATTCACCGGCTATAACAAATCACTGGTGCCCTTTTAATGTGTGTTGCTTATTTTCAGTCTGTGTGTGAAGTTATAGACGTTAATAAAGTACGTTTAGGAATTTATATACCCCATTAAAATTTACATTTACGGCATTTAGCTGACACTCTTATCCAGAGCGACTTACAAGGGTAATCATATTACAGGTAGGCCAATGTAGTGTTAGGAGTCTTGCCCAAGGACTCGTATTGGTGTAGCACAGCATAGTCACTCCAAAAAAAATAAAAAAAATAATAATAATAATTAAAAAAAAAGAAAACAAGCGGGTCTTGTGGCCAGATGTGGCCGGTCAATACAGCTACCAACAGGGGCTAAATAATGATGGTACTAGAGCGGTTATTAGATACCGGTTATCAAGTAACCGTGCTTAAAACTGTGTATTTGATTTGCATTTAATACTTTAGATTTTCAGATCTCATAGCACAAAGTAAGTTCCACTTTCTAAAAGAAAAAAAAAACAATTGTTAATAGTTTTATTTATTATTAATTTAATTTAAAAAAATATTAATGAACTATTATTATTATTTTTTTTTTAATTAAAAAAAGTTTTAACCATGTATTGTAAGAATAACCCACATGGATAAATTAAAATGAAACATGTTAGCTCATGCGTAGACTGCTCTGAGGTCCTCCTAAATGTTAGTGTAATCAGACCCACAAGTTACACTGAGAACATGATCCTATGGTGCCTAAAAGGTTTTGCAATAGGTCAATTGGGGACTTTATGAGCCATTAGAATCCAACCTCGGTACATAACGTCGCCCTATAAGAAGATCAGAGAAGGTGCAGAACCATTTTTAATAGTTTTATTTATTACTAATTTAATAAATTACTTATTAATGAACCATTATTTCTTATTAATTTATTTTTAAATAAAAAAAGTTTTAGTTAACTATGTTCCTGGTATTAGCCATGATTGTGAGAATACCCACATGGATGAATTAAAATGAAACATGTGCAGGAAGCTTATTATGGACTACAATTGATTCAAATATAATAAAACTGCTCCAGTAATGTTATTTTGACCACTGTCTTCAAGGGCTGTGTGAGCTGTGCTTTCCCACATATAAATAAAGAACTATAATTATATCTTTAGTGCCGTTGGGGGTTATATTTTTTTATCACTCTGGACAGGCTACGCTCGGCTGTCAGTTCTTTTTAGTGTAGGGTAAACTTTCTCCATATGGCTCTGTTAAAGAGCTCCTGCGTAGACTGCTCTGAGCTCCTCCTAAAGGTTAGTGTAATCAGACCCACAGGTTACACTGATGACATGATCCTATGGGGCCTAAAAGGTTTTGCAATTGGTCGAGTGGGGACTTTATGAGCCATTAGAATCCAACCTCGGTAAATAACGTCGCCCCATCAGAAGATCAGAGAAGGTCCAGAACCAGAAGAGTTCAGACCTTCTTACTCATATACGGGTCATCATCAAGAACACGGCCGAAAGACCTGAACTGAATCAGCGTCAACAAATCAATTTCTCTCGCAACGTACAAAGCATATGTCCCAACTTTGAGTCTGGAAGTCCACCGCCAACGACCCTTGGAAACCAAAAAGCATTTTCAGCGAAGCTGATAAGAGAAGAGGCTCAAGCTGAACTCATGTCTAGGTTTATTTCGGTTTCACCAGGTCCACCAAGAAGGCTGAACTATACATTCAACTTCTTGAAATTTAACAAATAAAATTTTCACCATTTAACAAAAATAGAACCGACTGTTCGCGCCATCTACATTAAATAGTAAAATCAGTCAATGGCCAAACACAATTAGTGCCTTCATTACAACATACCCTGCAGTCTGTCAAGGATACTTTCTTCCATACTTCAGTACAGCAGCTACGACTCGAGACAGGTTATCATGAGACACAATCCGACCACAGAATGTTGAGGTTACAGTAGCCACCATGGAGATGAGCAATATGAGATGATGGCTGTTAGCAGGCAGAAAACCGGGGGTCTACTATTAACCCAATGCTGCACTAGAAAACATGCAAAAAACAAAAAAAAACAAAAAAAAATTTAACTCAGAACATGACGCCAGATTGTCTAGCGTTTACCTTATCAACGTCTGTACTACAGAAAGTGGATTAGAGGTAATTTAACACTGCTGTTAACGAGGAGATAAAACAATAAACACCCAACGAAACGCAACTGGGGCCCACTAAAAGGCAGTGTGAAGAGGCAGAAGGAAGAGAAATGGCACCTCATTGCACACACTTACTTAGAGGCACAACATTTACACAACACACGAGCGGAAGGCCAACATTAGGAGTCAAGTGGGCACAGACTGTTATTAATCCTGCTCTTCTTTTTTTTTAAAGGGAACCCTAGAAAAAAAAAATACCACAACTTCAGTCACCTCACAGCACGAGGGACACGAACGGGAGGGCATGAGGGTAGACCAGCTACGTGTTTCCTGTGGCGTGAGGGAACGCTAGGGTGGGCTTTCAGAAGCCTGAGGGGGTTAGCACGTTCATGTCACGGTGCTTGAGCTTGTGGGGCCTAGTCATCTGGCGCTTGCTCTCCACAGTGGGGATCTCCATCTTGGGCGGAGCTTTGAAGTTGGTTGGATCCTCGGCCAAACGGGTGGCCTGCGCCTTCATGACCTCCATGGGGGTGGGCTTCTGGGCGCCTTTGTAGGACTGCAGGGCAAAGCCCCCTGTGCGACCCAGAGAAGAATGACAGTTTAGCCTGCGGTCGGGCTCAGTGGCGAACAAGAAGTGTAAATAACATCCCCAGCGCTCAACCATCAGCAAACATTCAGAAGCGCTGAGGGGCAATGTCATTAGTGTGCTGGACCTTGCCTCTGTAAACAGCTCAGGAAGCCAAAAGAAAACAAGCGGGTCTTGTGGCCAGATGTGGCTGGTCAATACAGCTACCAGCATGGGCTAAATAATGATGGTGCTAGAGCGGTTCTCAGGCACATGTAACCTTGCTTAAAACCATTACTACATCAATCCAGTCAAGCAAAGAGGGGGCAGAAAGGACTGTCCTATTAAACGGATTAAGCTGAAAAGAGGTCCACTCTCAGTCATTATTTTTTAAAGTAACGCTGAATTTGTGTGGGATCCTCTTCCTCTATGTTCGGCACGCTGCGAGGACACAGAAGCTTCTCATAATGAGTTCAAAAACAAATGACACAGAGCCTTTCAACCGTGCACTCAAATTATGGATGTAAATGGTTTGTGATCACCCGTGAACGGATAAACAAATAATTGTTCAACCAGTGCTTTAAGGTCTGCTATGTAGCCTTACTACAAACATGGCACGTAGCTGAAAGCAGTGGTATTTGCGGTCACTTTTTTTCGAGCGAATGACTACACCATCATAACAATACAGCAAATAATGAGCACACATCTTTAAGCATTAAGACAGACTATTTCATCCATGTTCTACAAGAGTAAGGGCGACGCATGGCTGTGGGAGGAAACCACTCATGTTGCACAGTTATGAAGAACCTGGTGGCTAACGTCAGCTTGAGAGCTCTCTAAGGCCCAATCCCATTACACCCCTTGCCCCCAACACTTAGCGTGTTCACGTCTAGGGATAGGGTTGTCCCGGTCGTTGTTGAGATGAAGGGGTAGGGCGAAGTGTTATTGCTACATGGCTCTTCAAACAGATTTTTCAGAGGCACACTCCAAACGGACTTTAATGATGAAAATTCCAGAATGAACCGCAAATCATCGGCAAGATGGCTTCGCAAGTGACCAAAGAGACCCATAAATGTAAATATTTTCTCAGTGAAAAAGCCGCTGTATTGTAAGATAACTGTTTTGATAGCGTTTTATGGTGATTTTCTTCACAACATGCCTAAAAATCGATAATAATTCGCTGATGTCTTTGTCGCTTCCTAGCGAGATTTCCCGTTCCACCTTAAATGGTGCAGCAACCTCAGATACCAGAACAAAACTGTTGTACAATTTAAGGTGGAACGGGAAATCTCGCTAGGAAGCAACAAAGACATCAGCGTATTATCGATTTTTAGGCATTATATAAAGAAAATCATCATAAAACGCTATTAAAACAGTTATCTTATTTAAGATGGAACAGGGAAATTCGATCAGGAAGCTGGTGATTAAAAAGCTTCATTTCACCGAAGAATTCTTGGTGGCAATAATAAAGAACCGTCATTCCCGTCTTCAGGCATATGATGTCCTAACTGTATTTAAGCAGTGAGGAGCGGACGATCATCATACCCATATTATAGAGGTGAGAGAGTACTGTTTATTGTTCTTACTGGTCAACCGCCAGAATGGCATCCTGCTACAAGTTCTGTTGTCAGACGTGGCTATGTTTACAATGGCTTCGGTTCTGCTGTCTCGGTTTGAGCTGCAGTTCGATCCTGAACGTTGGTAGACCTTTGCGAGGTAGACTGGAGTAGGAAGTTTATAAGTGTTAAGTTTATCCTGTTTTAGCTGTTTGTCTGTGTGTTGTGAGGGGGCCGTGCCAAGCTTGCTGGTAGGCGGGAAATTATGTAGTTAAAATGCTTAAAATAATGATAACAGTCATACACTTTAATTTAAAAACTAGAGAAAATGATCATGTTTGGAAACGGAGTATAAAATTGGAGAAATGCACACGTGGTGTTAAGCTGAATAAGTATCTCTTATCTTCTGTGTTTTTAATCGACTTCAATAAATCCCATCATGATAAGCAAGTGTTTTCAGCATCTGCAGTGTTGTGGGTCAATTACCTGTGGTGCCTGGTTCTGCACCCATGTCAGAGGTGGACTTGTGGACCTGTGGTCTAGGACCAAAGACGCCCCAGCGCTCCACAGCTCCATCACCTGCTCCTAGGTCCATGCTGGAGCTGGAGCTTGAGCTGAGCTCAGAGCCTGTGAGGGAGGTCACTGAGCCCTGACTGCTAAACCAGCTTCTGACACACACAAAGAAACAGTTATAAGAAATGAAGTTTCAAGTGCCAAACCTCCCTTCGACAGGCAAAATGCTGATACTGTACCTGCGCTTCTGTTTGGGGGACGACTGAGGGGTTCCGGATGGGGTGGACTGAGCAGAAGACGGCTGCCTCTCTTCTTTAATGTCAACATTTTGCATATGCAGTTTCTACGACATGGGAGATTGTAGTCGTTAAGAATTAAGCACGCCCAATGGTTTAAAATCAAGGTTTTCAGTAATATACAAATCTAAGAAATTCAAATATCAAGCAGATACAATGATCAAATAACTGTAAACAGATACACATGTCTACATTTCAGTATTAATATTTACAGGGCATTACTGTACATAAATAAAAACACTAATAAATAATATGACAAATATATCTAATATTTACACCAGTGTAATGTATGAGGGACTTTTGAATAGCTGTACATGGCAGGTTGGAATCCCACCTGCATTGACTCAGCCATGCGGTGATAACGGGTTTCTTCAGCGCTCAGGCCTTTGTGTGGCGTGTAGCCCGTATCCGTCAATCCGGCTCTCTTCTCAAAGTTCTGTATGCTCTCATGGGTCTGCCCTACAGCACAGAGGAAGAAACACCTGGTAGGTATTTGCTGCCAGCATTATCAGCAGCTAGCAGTGTTATTACTGAGAGCAAAGCGAAATCACTCTCCTGGAAGTAATGTCTTATGAATTCAAGTTATGATGTATTCTCAGAGTGTTAATACTCTCAGATAAGAGTCCATTAGAAAGGCAGGTTGGCAGACTGTACTGTCTATTGTTCTTACTGATGATAAGAGAGTTCATGAGGACTGAAGCTTTGGCCTTCACCACTGGAGCCGATGGATGGGAAGGCTCAAGCGCAGGGGTGTTCTTTATTGCGTTCTCCCTCTCATCCTCCTGTCAGTATACGAAAATGCATTAGTCAGGCAACAAGCAAACGTCAGTGTCACCCATTCTACGCCCCACACTACGTCTGAGTTTCAGAGTAAAACTATTAACAATATCAACAGAATGCCAATGCTTAAAAAGGGACGCCATGTGTACAGTTATACATTAGGTTAGATGGGTAGAAAAACTAATATCAATCCTTAATGCTGCCACGATTCACATGGCATTATTAAACTTTCAGTCCACTGACCATAAGCGCAACTGTTTAAACCTATTCTTTTACAGGTATGGAAAAAAAAAAAAAATCCCCCCCCATTTACTCAGCCCATATGGGTTGTGGTTAAGTGGTTGGTATAGCTCAGCAGATAACACCACTACCTGCCAGGGAGCCAACATCACATGTGGGAGACTGGGGTTTGAATCCTGGTCCCTGGGCAAGCCTCCTAACCCTACATGGGCCTACCTGTAATATGATTAACCTGGTAAGACGCTCTAGATAACAGTGTCAGCTAAAAACCGTAAAGGTAAATATGGAGTTGATCTGCCAATTTGGTGTCCCAATTTTGCTGATTTAGCTTAGACCAGGAGCTGCATGTCTAACTATGCTACAACATGCTGAACGTCACTAATCACCCAAACAAGTACATTCCCAAAACGTTTCTCAACCCACACAAACGAGGTCCTAATTGATGTGCTACTATACGCATGAGCAAACGTACGCACACACTTTGTTTAGTGAACAGAAACAGCAACCAATTTGGATAACTGAAATCATTTTCCTCAGCACATTTGCAACTTTCCTCAGCATCTTTCTGTGAAACGTTAACAGACACAACCTCACAACCAACACAACCTCATTATTGTAAGTAAATCAATACAATGTCTGATTACGATTTTGAGGACCATGTTTAGTGCACAAATGAGCATTAACCGTATGTCTGATTCCTAGTATACACATAAAGAAGTGAGACAAAGAGTCAGAAATTAATCATTTTCACTGAAATTATAGCAGACAGAGCACCTCAGCCAATCGGGAGAACTTTCTCTCGGGAATGACCGGCCTTTTCCACAGGTTGGTAATGTTGATGTCAGAGGGAGGAGGAGACATGGGTCGTTCCAGGTTTTCGTCATAGCTAAGAGCTCGGCGAGTCATTCCAGTGGGGATGGACATGCCACCGAGCAGTCCCTCGCTGCCTCCGGAACCTGCCTCTAGGGCTGCAACAATAAACCAGCACATTAGTGTACGGGTGAACAGTTTCCAGGTGACTATAGCAGATGGAGTCGTCAGCAGAGCAACACCAAAACAATCACTACCGGTGTGTCACCCAGCAAAAGATTCAACAGCATTTCTCTCAATTTTCATGACTTTCAGTGGTTTTGATGGTGTGAAATATTTTGCCATTCTCTGGTGAGAGATCCCTAAAATCTCTGGACAAATGGTGCACTATCGTGAAGCAGTTTCAGGGTACACTAATATTTCCCGTCACTGAAGATGACGTTTCGGTCTGTGTGCCATCTACTTGACTCTCATGCAAACCATGTTTGTCATATTTCTCTCATTATAACCTGAATTAGTGTAAATGAGTGTGCCAGAATGGTGAAATCAAAAACAGACCACTTCTTACAATCCTTAAAACCTCAAAATTTCTATGGACTAGGTTCAACAAAGCCAACACAAAGCTTAATACATGTTAGCAGACTCCATCCTTACCTGGAATGTCACCAGGTCTAGATACCATGGCTACTTTGAAGACTACCCGACAGTCTTAGGTGAAAATGTGCAATAAGGTAGAACCAGCCAAACAGATGGCAGAAATGGGTCTGACCTGTGAGAAAAAAGGACAACAACTTTAGATCACATCATGATCCACACTTATGTGGGAATGATAAACAGATTTCAACAAATGCATGAGATTCTGGCTGTTCTCTGAGACATGCACTGATCCCATTTCTTCTTTTTCAATACCGATATCCAATACCAGAATTCTGGATATCGGCCAATATAGAGTAGAAATCCTATATTAGAGCTTTTTGTGTTATTCTGTATATCTGCATTCCTCACCATGTCTAGTAATAATGAAGGTCTAACATTCAAGGAATTATAGCCAAATTTATTAATCCTCTTTATAACAATAAACAAAAATCAATTCAGTTTAAATTAAGAAATACTGGAATTAGGCTATTCATCAGTTTAACCATATTCTATTTTTTTTTTCTTATCCTATATGAAATTGCTAAAGTATAAAATAAGTTTTTCACCCACAAAGCTGAAGCACAGTAAACATGCACATGGCTTTTATGCACTGCAGCACAAGTAAACAAATGAGCTAAATATCATGCTTTTTAATTTCTGTAAATAAAGGCATTTGCCTTTAAGGTGAACCTGCATATTAATGACAAATATTAACTTTCTGTTCTGTTAATAAAAACAAGGAATGTGATGTTTGTCATGTTTTTGAATAACAAGCCTCAGATTGTTCTTTTCAAATGGTCCCTATCCGTCTTCAGCTGCTGCCATGATTACATTGATGAATTGTAATGACTGTGTTTTGTTCTCTGCTGTACGATGAATTTCAGGAAATTGCTTGTGAGTGCTGGGAGGTTTGAAAGGCAAATATCTGCTGAATGTCCAAAGTACAGGTTCAGTGCATCAATAATAGAAAAAATGAAGTCCCATAGAAACGGACAAGCTGAGCAACTTTGAATCACAATCTCTAATTATCTTCATTTAAAGGATCCAATCATTTTACTACACATAACACTGGCTAAGTCTGATGATGCCACATATTCACCCTGGTCTTCATATTTCATAATTACACTGATGCTTAAATTTGCCTTCAGATAGAAAAAACGTGTTAAGTGGAATTAAGGTCTGGTTAGTTGTCATTAATTACTGCATAGACATATACACTAGATTACATGACACTCCATACAGAATTCAATGTCCAGTTATAAGCACAAAATAGATGCAAGCTTTGGTTTGAATTTACTTTTTTATTTATTTACAGTTAAGTGTGAGAGTTTATTGATTATTAACCTCGCAGTAACCACTAATCAATTGGAACTAGGGGTCCATCATTCGTTGGAGATCAATTGTTAACTGAGAAGCCTACATTCCTCAAGATGAAGACGTAATACACCATATTAAAAGATACCACATTGAAGAACACAGTTTTGCCTAATCCAAGGGTCTGATAAAACACAGTGCTGAAGTTTCATGAACCTCAAACACTGTTGTTCCTCCTTCAAATTCAAATCCTGCATTTCTAAAACAGGATGGTAAAGTGGTCCAATTCTAAAATCCTAGACTGTTATGTAATAGTTTTGCTCATTGCAGCTCCATCACAAGCCCACCAGCAACCTGTAAGTACCAGCCATGCTGTGTAATGCTCTAATGATGTGCAAGTATCTAATACAGATAACATTAGCTGCAAGCAAACCTCTGGTAACTGGTAACTGCATATTATCACAGTCAAACGTATTAGTTATTGTAAAACAGTAAAATCAGAACAGAGCTCACTAAATTATTCCTGAGCTCACCAAAGGAGAGAAACAGTTTGTCCATTCTCGGACAAAATCGAAGGGTTTAATTGGGTGTGTTAAACTGCATCTGGACGTTTTTCACCCTGACCAAAGTTGCATACCTTTTACATAAAATGTCAGAGAACAATATTTGAATATTTTAAATGTCCATGTCCTTCTGAATATACACACACATGTAATTTCCACACACAGTTCTGCACCCCACGTTCCTCATACAAAATAGCTGTTTGTTTTATCGCTTGCAAAACGTCCTCTGGGAAAGTGGTCTGGGGCACCATTATTTTTAGCTGACCACTTCATTTTTTGTACGCCTGTTGCATCATCGAAAACCATTCAATCAGTTCTTTAACTTCAATCGGCCCACCTTGTTCAAATAGGAGCAATAGATTATTTATCGTTTGACGGTAAATCAGTTCATCATTTAAATTCCCAGTTGAAGGCCTGTTATGACTCATTATTCAAGTACACTTCCATCATTGCTTTGTTTCCGACAAGAGGCAGATGGGCACATTCTGTTATGCAAGCTGCTGAGAAAGTGACATGAAGGCAAACAAATAGACCATTCGCCAAGAACCAGAAGTAAAAGCTAATCAAAACAACAGAAAGTTTCAACTGGTTCCATTTTCTAAAGTCAATAAGCCCAATCACACATGCTCGCTAACCTTGAAATGGTGTGTCAAATGGCTGGGTTAAGGTTGTATGACTGAGTGTCAAGGACAAGACGCTTTACTATGCCATCATTTATTTACCAAAACTGATTATGGTTTCTAAAATCTATGGATAAATGCTAAAACTGCTGGGAAATGATCTAACAAGCCAGTACATTACAGGTGTATTTATTCCAGGGCCAACAAACAACCCCAGTTTTCCAGGAACAAGCAGATAAACATGTGTGACAAAGTGGACAGCATGTACTTACCAGTGCAGGGCACCAAGTACCTGCTGCTATAGCGATGGATACTGCTGATTCACACCAAATGTGTGTTGCACAATGAGCATTGTGGGATACCAGTGGAGCACAATCAGTCAGGAAAGGTAGATCACTGAAAAAAAGGAAAAAGAGACATCGAAAAGGTTAAATGAGGTAGATTGGTTACTGCCTACTGGTGGTTGGTGTGGTACAATGTATAACACCACTACCTGTCAGTGAGCTACCACCCCATGTTGGAGACTGGGGTTTGATTCCCGTTCTGGGTCACTATGCAGCGGTACCCTGGGAAAGTCTCCGCTGGCCTACCTGTAATATGAATAACCTTACAGGTGGCTCTGGGTAAGCGTGCCAGCTAAATGCTGTAGATATAAATGATGTGGGAACGTTATCATCTGCTATCGTCCTTACTTTAACTGATACTAACAGCGAGTGAAGGGATTCAGATCAGGCTCCACCAAAACCAACGACACCATGAGAAATAGTAATGCCATTGAGATCATGCTGAATGGTGTGTGAACACAGAGAACCAGCAGGACAAACTCCACATGAAGTAATAAACCGACTCTACAGCACCAAGACCTGTAATAAACAACTACAAAGTCGAGCCACATTATTATGACCTACTTTCGAAAGCGGGAGTCTATAGTTCATGAAAGAAGTCCCAATTTCGTGGCATTCTCTGGGCCCACTCATCCAGCTCTCAGCCGATTTGGGTACGAATCCCTCCTTGCAGATCACGTACACCCATACACACTGACTCCCTTCCCTGGAGCGGCGGCTGGGATCTTCCAGCAAGGCAAATGTGCCATGTCACACTGCTAGAAATGTCTGACATTGCTTGAAAGAGCATGACCTCCAAATTTACCCTGGTACCTAGAAGCCCCCTTAGCCCCCTAACTTGAACCCAATTGAGCATCTGCAGGAGCACCTCCATCAGCTGTGGGATGCACTGCAGTCAGGATGGCTCCAGATACATACCTTTGACAACCTTCCAGGACCTTACTGAGTCAGCCTAGTCTAGCTGGTGTCTGTGCTGCTCAGGGCGATTACTCTGGATGTTAGCTGATGGTCATAATAATGTGACTCGACTGTGTACAGACACTGATCATACAAATAAGGCACTTAGCAGCAAGTACTATACAGAAGGCCTTACATTCTCATATTTCACGTCTTGAAAGGTGAAATGTAAGGCGACGACGTCTTATCTCATGTGTGCTCCGGTAAGGTTTAGTTACGTTAGGCTGCTGAGGGAGCGAGTGAGTGCAGGGACTACAGCCAGTCACTCGGTCCGTAAAGCATTATGTAATCATGGAGCAGAGCTGACTGTACTGTAAGGTTACTGACTGAAGCGACGGGGGTACAGAAACAAACACACCTGGCCACGACAGCTGACAACTCGTGTCAACCGACCAACACGCCAGGAACATGAAGTAAAGCTGCAGTTAAACGCGTCTGCCTCCTCTCTAACCTGAACCGTCGCTGGCTCCTTTTCTTTTAACCAGTTTCAACCAGCCAGAGCGGCTAACCTGCTCGGCTAACGGCTGCTGCTGCTGCTGCGCTTCGACCGCGACAAACCAAAACAAGTGGCTACATTACCTGTCACAGTGATGCTGAAGCCGGCCACCGACCCCTCGGCAGCTAACAATTAAAGAAATGTAACGCGGTCAGTCGGAGGAGAGCGAACAAATCTCTCGCTGAATGTATTTGAACCGCGTCCCCTTTTGTTTCTGCCATAACTTCCCCTGAGCTGCGAGCGGTTGAAAACACGGGGCTGGCTGGGAGGGGGCTCAACTCACGCTCAATCTCGCGATACTCCAGCGCGTGAACGAGCAGGTGCAGTACTTCGGATCAACGCCACAGGGCGGTAATTGACCACCATACGAGGCTTGATTCACTTAACAGAACCGATTCTACAAAACTGTCCGCTTGCATGAATCAAATGCTGGATTCAAAGATTCATTGATTCACGGTAACTGTATTCACACCCCGCCATACAACGACGTTCAGTAATAGTCGGTACTTGGGATTCGTACTAATAAAAGCACAGAGAAATTACCGAAGGACGAAGCATTCTGTAAAATACTGAAAATAAATAATAATTTAGAGGGGTTCCTAAAATGTCATTCAAATGCTATTCTTATGTTTTATGTCATTTAGGTCGAATATTAAAAAAACTGGCGATACAGTAATCCAGAAATATCGCGTACACAAATGCATGAATACTGTACATAGGCGTGCACTCGATTTAGTTGGACACTCGATTTAGTTGATTTAACAATCGTTCAATCGTTTTCGTTCGACTGGTTGATGTAAAACATTACAGAAAAATAACGGTTAACAAAACATGAACCATAAAAGACACCGTATGATGTTCCTGGGTAATGGGGGGGGCAAAATATGGTGTTCCTGGGGGGTCCAGGACCTCCTAATTAACCTCCTGGACCCCAAACAAATAGTCAAGCCCAGCGTTTCTTGACATTGGTCCTGGAGGAACCCTGCCATGCACATTTTAGAGCCTTCCCTGCTCCCAACACACCAGATTGAACTTATCAAGCCCTTTCAGGTGTGTTAAAGGAGGGAATCCACTGAAGAGCAGGGCAGGGTGCCTTGAGAAACACTGGTTTGGCCTACTTTACATACAATGAACGAGTTCCTTTTCCAGAGTTACTCCACTGGTTTGCCTCAGGGTGGAGCTGCAGCAAACTGGTCCAGCCAGTTGGTCCTTAATGGCCTAGCAGCCGTAACTATGCCTGGGATCCCTCTTGAACATGTCATACTATCCCGTAACATATAAATCTGAACGTGGCCAATATTTTCCAAGAGATTGCTGGAAAGAGTGCATCGGTACTCGTTTCGTGAACTGAAGAAAAAAGAGGATATGGATTGGACGAGTTGGAGGCCAACAACAGCACTGCTACGGCGACACTGGAGCCAACATGAAACCCCACTGAATACCAGCAGGGATTTCACACACCGACTGACACTAATAACCGATGTTAGCTTTCTAGTTGTTGATCATTAATATGTAATATACATCTATATATCTACAGCCTATACATCTCAGGCATGGCGATGTGTATGTATATCATGGCCATCCAAAGAAAAACATGTATTTCCATTTTTTTTGTTGATTATGACCTTAATGCATCATTTGAATCCCAGAAGCTGCCGTTTCCTATTCCATTTTCGATTTCATGATGCAACAGAAATGGCGCAAATTTGTTAGGGACTACGTCTGGTTCCATTGTCTTTCATTCAAGTGAATGTAGGTTTTTACCCTCTCCTGTTATTCTTATAACAGAAACACACAGACACAGAAAACACAGAACTGAAACACATTTTTATTTTGCTTAAAAAAGTGAAAAAATCTAATGAACACAATTTCGAAGACTTTACAAATAATATTTTATTTCCCCATATAATATTCATATATATATATATATATATTTATTTATTTATTTTTTGTACTCAAATCATTGGCATTCATCATAATAATTTAAAGGACTTCAAATGTATAAATAGAAAAAAAATCATTTACAAAGTCATGCATCTACTGGTTTTCCTCTAAGGTCCATCGCTGAACAGATATATGACCTGCAAATACTGGAACACCAAATCAATGCTGGAAACTACTCAGGAGGGTCGGTGAGTAAAAACAGTCATATTGGGATATTAGTGCAATCCTAGATTGGCATTTTTGTCGCACTTATGCTTCAATACCAAAAAATAAATAAATCATTTAAAAAAGGTCATTTTCTGAAGGTCAAATGCTCGAGGGTCCATTTTAACTGTGACTGTGTGTTTACTTTCCCACACGGAGGAACGATCCCTTCAAAAGCTGGAATCTGCCCTCGCATGTTAGCACTCGACGCTTTCTTCTGCTTAGCTGATCAACGTGAGGCTGAGCCTGTACAGAATGGCTACCATTATGATTATTACAGTTATTTCGCAGCTGCAGGCAGCAGATGGCAGTGAATCATTATTTGGGTGGCACCAGAAACCTGGGCCAACTTTAAACTGCATCCTAAACCTTTCCTTTGAGGATCTTACGGTTTCAGCAGTTGGCTCCTTGTCCAGCTTACTGGGCATTACAAGACCTCATTGGGCACCACCTCATTATTAATGACCGTGTATGTCCTTAATAAATGCATACAGCTGGAGACAGTCTTTTTGATATGTACAGTCCCTCCAAGTGTACAAAATAAAAACAGGGCAAGAATAACGTCCTGTATCAGGCCTCTTTAGCTTTTTAGCCTGGCAGCTATTGTGAAGCTTCTAAGCTCTTACCCTACGTTCACACTAGCAGGCGTCAGATCGACAAGTGACTGGTTATGTCGTATGGGAGTGTGTGATTTAGCGAGAAAGCTCAACATTGTAAACAATTCCAACAAGCTCTTTGGACCAATTGTAGATACAGGGGTCGGAGGTCCCCAGTCCAGTTCCAGTTCCCAACAGTTTGGTGGCACACATGGTAAAGAAGCTCATAACCTTCTTTCCCTATTTATATTATGCATCTGTGCACATATACATCTGAAGGAAGTAGCGGGTATTTTCTGTGCCACTGGGGAGCTAAGTCACTCCATAGCTAGCTAGGTTAGCCTGCATGCTAACCTAGCTAGCTATAGAGTGACTTTGTGCCACTGGGGAGCTAAGTCACTCTATAGCTAGATAGGTTAGTGGCACAAAGTCACTCTATAGCTAGCTAGGTTAGCCTGCATGCTAGCCTAGCTAGCTATAGAGTGACTTTGTGCCACTGGGGAGCTAAGTCACTTCATAGCTAGCTAGGTTAGCCTGCATGCTAGCCTAGCTAGCTATAGAGTGACTTTGTGCCACTGGGGAGCTAAGTCACTCTATAGCTAGCTAGGTTAGCCTGCATGCTAACCAGCCACCAAAGCTAGCCATGAATGCAAGCAGTTAGGTTTCCATATACTAATATGTGCACTGGCTAGCTTAGACCTTGTACACGCCCACGCACAACAATGCAAAGACCCTACAACACCCCCACAAGAGACAAACCTGGGGCAATGTAAGCTCCTGCTCGCCTGCTAGCGTGAAAGTACGCTAACGGTTGATTGGTGGGATCTGTCTTGAATTTCCATGGAAAATCTCAGGGTTTTCTCGGAAGCATGGATTCTGACGTTCTGCCCTAGCTGCCAGATATGCGAACTAGTAAAAAATAGGAGTTTGGACGTAAAAATGCAAATAAATCTCGTAACAAACACACAGTGATATATTTATCTGTTACTTTGTGCATTGTCCCATTGACCCGACCTTGGATAAGCTAACCTTTATGTATAGAGGTTTCTATATTAGTACTGCGGTTTTGATGATAGAGCTCTTTTTTTTTTCTTCACCAAACAATGTTAAAGGCATCCAACAATCAATACAGTTATTGATCACGATTGGACATGACTGGACTGACACTGATCAGTTTTTTTAGCATCAACATTCACCGTAACTCTACACTATGGTGTGGCATTGACACGTCACCATCTATAGGGTCACTTTTGCTTAGTTTACATCAAGAAATGTATATGCATATAAACCTGCACTGGGAAACAAAGTGAAACATTGAGTTTACTTGATTCGAATATGTGCATCATTTGAAATGTGAAATATATCAAATATATTACACCAGCACTTTGTCGTTTGGTTGGCAGTAACTGGTTTAACGTGATCCGATGTATTCATGTGGAAAGGATGTACTCAATGAAATCAAGTAAATTCAATCCATTACTCTTCTCAGTGGACCGTGAAATCGGATAAGTCCTCTGTTTGCTGTTTCGTTTTCCCTGTACTGATAAACTTCGGAGATTCTTCTCGCTGGACATAGTCGCATACGCCCCTGTTTTGAGACAGCCGGACTACTTCTCAGCGATGGCAGGCAGCATGCAGGCTCGGATGCGGGCCTCTCTCCATGCACTCCGACATTCGGCAATCCAGTGCGACACCATGGTCTGTTTGTCCATGCAGCGGACGCTGCTCTTCCCTCTCCACACAACAGGGGCGCCATCGAGCTTAACCGGAATGCTGCTGCGGATTCCGTCATCCAGCTTCTTCCTGCTGACCGGTGAGCGCTGCAGGACAGCTGCCGAGGGGATGGATTCAGCCAGGCTCAGCAGCTCAGGGCAGCTGCTCTTGCGCTGGCCTTCCAGACCAGGGCGCCCCCTTCTGGTCGATGCTGCTGCTGCTGCTCCTCCTTGGCTGTAAAGATACTCCAGCGGGTCAGCTGAGCTAGGACGGTTCTGTCCCCCCTGCTCTGGGCACTGGGAACATGCTTGCTCCGTCTCTTCGCTTTGTGGCGGCTGAATTGTGGGAGTGCTGCTAGCTGTTGCGAGGGGCTGCTGGAGCTGCACGGGGAGGGGCTGGCGCAGGCGGTGCAGGCGCAGGCAGGGTTTGGGCGAGTCCAGGGTGCCGAGAGACAGGATGTCACGGTCAGGCTCATGCAGAGGGAAGGCAGGGCGGGCCAGCTGGCAGATGGAGTGAAAGTAGTCCTGTGTGCTGGTGTGCTGGCTATTGGTCTGGTTCAGGTCCTGCACCAGCTCCTCGTAGCCCTCGCGGATGGTGGGGAGGCCTCTCTTGGCCAGCAGTCTGGACCTGGGCCGCATGGCTGCAAAACAGGGAGTGGAGACGTTACAATGATGAACAGATACACATATCATGGTTGTGGATACTGAAAATAGGCTGACATGAATGTTTCTTATCATGAACCATCAAGAAGTCCTCTGGAAGCAACATCAGGTCAACAACTGCAACCACGAAATGGGTTTTAATGGACAAGCAGATGCACACAGGCTTCAGTGTCAATGCTGGATGAAGTGGTGTAAAGCACACAGCCTCTGGACTCTGGACCACTAGAAGGGTGTTTTCTGGTTTGAGGAATCACCCTGCACTATTTACCTACCAGAATGCATTGTGCCAGTAAAGTTTGGTAGAGGAGGGATGATGGTCTGGGGCTGTTTTCAAGCAATCTAATTCTAGTGAAGACAAACAGATACTTTCAACTTTGGGACGTTTTGTGGAAGACCCTCGTTTAAGCATGACTTTGCCCTTCCTTTTTCCATTGCTCCAATGGAAAATCCAATCTTTGTTTTCTCTAGCATTGTAGCCTCGCTAACAGGGGGTCTTCTTAAGCCCACACGGCCATTTAGTCCCAATCCTGTGAGCTCTCGTCATCTGAAAATTCTCATTCTTTCCTAGCTGTCCATTTTGTACTGTTCAGCTTCACCAAGTGATTACCTTCCAGGTATTGGCCAGGCAGCATATCGTCGCTGTCCAATGAAAAACATGTATCTCCATTTTTGTTGATTTTTACTTTAATACCTCATTTGATCACATGAGCTGCTGTTTACACTGTGTGGAAATTTCAAAAAGGACCAACAGAAATGGCCCAAATCTGCTTGGAAAGACGTCTGGTTCCATTGACTTCCATTCGAATGAAATGAGGTTTTTGGCCTCTCCTGTAAAGCTGCCGTTTTGGAGATACCTGTTTTTCTTTGGACAGCGACGATATGCATAACTGGGTGACTGATTTTTTAATGTTAAATCTAATCATTTTTACACTTCTACCAATCACGACCCACAGAATTCCCTCTGTGATGTTCCAGGATGTTTGTAATTACGTGAAAGTGGGTTGCTGGACAACCAGGTTTTGCCCTGTGCTCATCATTTTACAGACAACCATGGTATAACATTCCTATCCCTGTATTCCAAGATGACAATTCTTGCGTTCAAAGGACTGCAAATGTGACTGATTGGCCTGATGATCTCAGAAAAGCATTCACACATCTGGCACATCTGCCTGCCAAATCCCCAGATTTGAACCCTTCTGCAAACCTGTGGGACTACCTGGAACAACCAGAACAATAACAGGGAGGGCAACCTTCAAATCTGGTCCAATTCTTTGATGCAAGAGTGGCTGAACACTGATGTGGCCTACATCCAGTAACGTGCCCAGTCCATGCCAAATCCAAGCCCAGCTGTTATCAGTGCTTGTGGAGGTATTACATGTTATTAGGTACGTTTCAGTCACAGGTGACTAATTGCTTGTCCGGTGAGCTTATCAGGTTTAAATGCACAGTAACAGTTCCAAGAGATAAAGAGAGGTTGGGTTGGAAAGTGGCCACATAGGCATACATGCATCATTAATCCAGTACTGTCTCATTAAAACCAGTAACTGACTCATGCCTAAAGTTGCACCCACCTTTGCCTACACAGTATATTTCATGTTCAGTCTGTCAGCATATAAACAAGCCAATTATTATCATCATCATATGCCCAGAGAAGCAGGTTTCCCAGCGGGGTCCCTATTTTGAGGCTCTCTCTGGGCACCATTAACGAAGAAAGCAGCAAATACAGACATGCTGGTGGAAACGAACCCACAACAAAGACAGGAAGCAGATAGGAAGCCATGGCAATACATAGCAGTGTTCACATATATGTATATACATATCTATAGAGTGTCATTGCCTACAGATTGTAGAGCCAGTCTCTTCGTGATGATGACGTGCAGGCAGGGCCTTTTATTTCTTCTTATATATATATGTATATATGCATATCGTTTTTATACATAAAATGACAGACAGGGCTTACAGGAAAATGTGCAAGCCCTGTCTCCATGGTAACTCCTCTTCCCATCAGATCCCGGGGTGTGCTCAGATTTCGTTGCAACCGGAGAATGCGCGCGTGCACACAACACACAGCCTTCCAGCCCCCACCCCATCATTAACACACCCCTCCATTTGTTGGAGGAACAATGTAAACAACCCAGCACCCCATCCCTCCATCAATCCCTCCCTCCTCCTCCTCTCCCCTCCCTCTACCCCATTTTCTCTGGGTGTTTACTGGCCAGTGCTGCCTTTCTCAGCTCTCCTCACACCATGGCGTGCACGTCTTTCCTTTCCCGGGCAGGCAAAGCCAGCCTTCTTTTACATAACCCTCCTCAAGGTGCGCGCACTTCTCAAGCGCTGGCGGGGATTCCAGGCTGGGCACCTCTCTGACTTTCTCTGCCCTACTGCCCCTCTTTTATGTAATCTGCTCTCGGGTTCATTTCGCTGATGGGGAGTTAATAAATAAATACATAAATAAATTAATAAATAACGGTAATCGGCTTAACCTAGAATGTAGCCATCAGATGTGATGTAATCAGTGTTCTATTTTGAAACGTGGCTCTGGTCGCCTTCTCTGGACGAGGAGCCATATTAATTATCATCGGGGTAACATTATAGTGTATAAGTATAAACAGTCATTAAGAACTAATTATGAATTATTAAATATTAATATTATTATATACATATCTAACTATTATCATATATTCTTCCTCAGCTACTACTACACTACTGCCTAGGGTATATAGGTAGGAGATGCCGGTGGCTAATCAAAAAGCCTGTATATACAGACATTATTAAACACATACTATCATCTCCCACCTGTGCTGGGTCTCTGGGTGCCTGGGGTCTTTAAGCTTCCTCCTCTTCCTCCTCTCCTCGTCCCTCTGTTTCCACTG
>JAMWET010007397.1:100000-142500 GCA_024036415.1 Prochilodus magdalenae | reverse complement strand
CTATAAGGTTCCCCGTTCAAGAAAATGGTTCAGTACCCTCTCTAGCACCCTGAATAACCATTTCGCCCTGCAAGGAACCGGTTAATCATGGGAATGGTTCCTTGAGTGTTCTATATCGACCCGTTAAGGGTCCATGAGAGTGCATGGAGTGCATGGAAAGGGGGATGAGGTAGAGCGAGAGAGAAGGAGGGAGAGATTTGCCGGTGCAAAACAAGAGAAAGGAGAGAGGGAAAAGGGGGAGTGTGTCTTTTGGAGACATCTAAAGTAGGTCAGGAGCCTGAGCCAGATGAAAAATGAAGAGAGAGACAGAGAGTAAAGGGAGGAGAGACGGCACCCGGCGACTGTACAGGCACGGGGAACTTTATAATGGAGCCTATTTTAGCCCGGGCAGTGGGTGGTCGCGGGACCAGCACCATGGTAACATGCGTAATGAGAGGTAATAAAACCTGAACCAGTTTGCCCCCACAGTCAATCGAAGCTTTCTCATCAAGCTCGCGCCAGCCGCGGCCTTCGCTGGAGAAAGCGGGGCTCTTCCTCTGGAAAATACATATCACATGTGTTCGGTGTGAACCGCACACATTCTCTCAAAGCAGGCCGGAGTCTTTTTCCATTCGGTCAGGTTCCGATTTATTAACCCCCTGAACTCCAGGCTTATCTTTCAATCAGAGCCTTATTGGGTAAACACTATCAACTACTGAGTAACAGCTATGAAACTACTACGGTTTGTTAGTCATGCCTTTTATTAATGGGGAATTGACGTAGGGGGGCTCACATACAGGTTTAAACCAGGGTTTGAGTTACCTTCATCATCATCAATAGAACATCTGCACAAATAGTAGTTGCAAAGGCAGTCGTGGGCTGGAGGTTAGGGAACCAGCCTTGTGACCGGAGGGTTGCTGGTTTGATTCCCTGAACTGACAGTAACGACTGAGGTGCCCTTGAGCAAGGCACCTAACCCCCAACTGCTCCCTGGCGCCGTGGACAGGGCTGCCCACCGCTCCGGGTAAGTGTGCTCACTGCCCCCTAGTGTGTGTGTTCACTAGTGTGTGTATGTGGGTGTTTCACTTCACGGGTGGGTTAAATGCGGAGACTCAATGCAGAGACTCAATTTCCCCACTGTGGGATCAACAAGGGATTAAAATCTAAAAATCTAAATAGAAGGAACCAAACGACGGGAATGAAGCTTGGTGGGTAGGTTTGAGATTGTGAGACATGGGAATGGTTCAAGTTTCACGCTTAGCTGAGCTCAGAGAGGAGTTTAAAAGCAATTTGAGCAGATGGAAGTGTTGGAGAGGGGGCTTACCCGCCATACCGGTCATGAAGACACTATCATAGCTAACTTCTGGCAGCAGTGGACAGAAGAAGGCACGCACAAGCGACATGAAGGATCTGGGAGACCTACACGAATCCACAGAGAAGGAAAACTGACGGACTGTCTGACCCGCATGGAGTGACGCAGGACTACATGCACACAGACTGTTACAACGACTGCCCTTAACCCCAGGTCAGCGTCACCAAAGACTGCCAGACTGTCATGGAGTGACTCAGAATGGCAGCGGGTCATCTTCAGTGACAAGTCCCGCTTTGTCTTGGTGGAGACGACCAACGAATCTATGTGTGGAGGTACTGTGGTTAGCGCCCAGGTGAACGGGTTCTTGTCACCGTCATACGTCCAGAAGGCCTGGTATCAACCCACCTACAACCCTACTGCACAATCTGCAGGAACTGTGTGAGAGTATTCAAGCTGCATGGGATGGATTATCACAGGACACCATTAGGGCCCTCTACAACTCCATGCTGAGACGTCTGGCATGTTGCGTTAGAGAGACACTACTTCTGTATGTGCAGCTCAATAAATATTGATCATATCAGTCTGGGGGCAGTCGTGGGCTGGAGGCTAGGGAACCAGCCTTGTGGCCGGAGGGTGGCCGGTTCGATTCCCTGAACTGACAGTAACAACTGAGGTGCCCTTGAGCAAGGCAACTAACCCCAAACTGCTCCCCAGGCGCCATGGATAGGGGCTGCCCACTGCCCCCTAGTGTGTGTGTGTTCACTAGTGAGTGTGGGTGTTTCACTTCACGGATGAGTTAAATGCGGAGACTTGTGAATTTCCCCATTGTGGGATCAACAAGGGAATTAAATTGAAATTCATCATCATTTATACTTCCTGGTAACCTTTATCTTCCACTGCAGTCCAACTTTCTGCTGGGTGCAGCTATTCTTTTGCTGATTGATGAGTGTATCTGTAATAGATGTAAAAATAATTAAGAACATTTTTAACACTGGCTGTTTGGACCAACTGACTTGCAACATCATTTGTTTGCCTCTTCTGATGTCATTTTTGTTTTTTAGGCTGGACTGTCATCATAACAAACACGCGCCAGCATGAGATGATTACCAATGTACGTGTTCCTCAAGTCACCTGTGTTTATTTTGATCTTGCGGAGAACATAATCTGTTGTGAGGACAGAGTTAAGAGCCCTTTCCTCCACAAGAAGCCGGCTTGTTTTTGCCCCTTGGCAAGATCCCTTTCCTCTAGGCTGACTGAGCATTTGGCAAATCTATATTAAAGCACGTGACCAGGCGTTTGTGCAGTAAGGAAAATAAAATCCATGACAGATAAAAAGCCTCGGTGCTGGTATTACGCATAAGCTGTGAGAAGAATATAATGTTAATTATGCATGCAAACATTTAGAGAATGACTAAAAGACTTCCCAAAGGAAGGGAAGCTTGTGGTAAAATAAACAAAATAGATAAAAGAGTATATATTTAATATATTTAAATATTCAAACTCAATAGGCCAAGTCCTCAAAATCATGTATAGAGTTTTCTGAGATGTATTATTATGTCTTAAATAAAAATCTTTGGACTGTATGTTGGGTATTCTTGGAGTTCTAGTTGACTGTCAGGTTTAATAGTTGGAATTCCTTTATTCGGAATGGAAAGCAGCACCTACCTCCACACGTGAGAACTAGATTTTGGTCCCAGGGAACCTTTCTTAGACTATTTTCCTTCATTTCTCAGAGACAGAGTTATTCTTTGCATATGAGTCAATATACTCAATCGATCAATCAGTCAAAAGCATATATATAGCACCTATAGCAACTAATAATGTCTCGGCAGCTTTACAGAAAAGCAGTTTATATGAAATCCATGTCCAAGACCCCCATGAGCAAGCCAAAGGCAATAATGGCAGTGGGAGAAAGAAACCTTGAGGGGAACCCATCCTCCTCTGGATGACACCAGATGAAAAAATACTGACCCAAATATGATAGGGGCTCTTAGACGTGTTCTCAAGGACCCTCAGATTAGAGCACAAATATAGATAAAGTTGGGTTGAAGCAAAAGCCTGGACTGTCTGGGGGTCCCCAGAAGCCAGTATGACCACCATGGCTTTACTTGTCCCATATACTTGGGTCCTCTCATAGTACTGATGCTGGGCTCGTTTGAGAGAGGGCCCAGTTGCCACTGGTTAGCCTTTGTAAATAAACTAATCAAGGTGTGCCACTGGGAGCGGAAGGCTTCAAGGCTTCAAACCCCAAGCCATTCATTTTAGGAAGATCTAGGATCTGGCAAGAAAGTTCTAGCATGAAACAGCTAGTACATAGTTAGCTAACCAACTAACATTAGCTAAAAAGCTATACTCTATTAACCTAGCTAACCTCAAGCTAGCTAACCCGTTAGATCATGCTAGCTAGTTATTTTCATGTTGTTGCTGATTGCAAGATATGGAGAACCACTGCTCCACTTGTCCCATCTGCTTAAGCCCCCCTCCCAGGCCGGAATCTGAACTCATTTATGGAAAAGGGGTCAATTATCGGTGATTTGCCTTCACACACAAGAATTCCATTGGGAATGAGGATTGATTGCGCAGGTCCACACGTCACTAATTAAAAGGGGAATGATCAATAAGGGAATAAAGTGATAAGCTAAGGCAGACTTGACCAAACATACCAAACACTTGCAGCGTATATGGTCAGGAGTCTGGGAAGAACGCTTTAGTGTGAAAACCCTAAGATGTTCCATGTGCTAGCATGCTAGCCAACAAACGTTAGCTAAAAACCATGCGCTATTAACCTAGCTAACTTACAGCTAGCTACCACGTCAGATCATGTTAGCCAGATATTTGGATGTCCTGTTTACTGCAAGATATGGTCCCACTTTACTTCATATCATCATATGGATATCATTATATAGATTATCTACAGATGTTCAAACTATTAGCAAACTATCTAGAGAAAAAGAAACACTGTGATGTTAGGACTGGTACCAGAGTTGGGGTTAGATTCTGAGGGAAGGTCAAGGTTAGGGTTGAGATAAGGGCCAGGTTCAGGGTTAAGGAAAATGTAGGTACATGTAATCGATATTCAGCTAAATGTAAGTTTAGTGCAGAGTAAGCATGCCCATATCAGCCACAGTGCACCAGGTAAACGGTTACCCAGCACACTGAAGCTGTTCAGGCATAATAACTATTGAACCTGGTGGAAGCTGGACAAAAAGCCAAAAGCACATGTTTGCACATGTGGCAGGTGGCTCCACGTGTTCCAGCGTTCGGAAGTATATGGCTCCACTATCTACGTGCCCTCCCTGAGCACCGGTAGACATAATGCAAGACACAAACAAAGCCTAGAACTTTCTCAGCACACAGATCCTTCACCAAAGCTATCAAACAAGCCAAAACAGGCTGTTGATGAGAAATGAAGGGAGAGGTGCATGTGACTAGGTTGTGTGTATCTACTACACGGAGAGCTGACTGTACTAGAACAGGGAAACAATATATGGGCTGATACTGTAAACAAGGAAATATCACACACACAGGGGTGGCACGAGGTCATGGCATGCTCAGCTATAAATACACTTCAGCAGGTTGCATGCATAGAACAATCTGGGTCAAAAAGATCTAGCCTTTAACTAAACTCTTACAGGGTATGGCTTGGATATACTCATATGCATGCATTCATCTTCTAAACTATTGCCCCTTCCGGGTCCTGGAGCCTATCCCAGTGCTCATTGGTGGTTGGTGTAGCTCAGCGGATAACACCACTGCCCGCCAGAGAGCCACCAACACATGTGGGAGACTGGGGTTCGAATCCCAGTCTGGGTGACTACACTGTGCTACACCAATAAGAGTCCTAGGGCAAGACTCCTAACACTACATTGGCCCACCTGTAATATGATTAACCTTGTAAGTTGCTCTGGATAAGAGCGCCAGCTAAATGTCATTGGGTGTAAGGCAGGAAACACCCAGGACAGGCCATACACAGGGGACAATTTAGCATCTCCAATTCACCCGACTGCATGCCTTTGGACTATGGAAGGAATCCAGAGCACCTGGAGGAAATCCACACAGACACAGGGAGAACGTGCCAACTCCACAAGGAAAGGACTAGGTGCTTTCACTTGAGGGTTAATTCCCATCGAAGTAAACCTCTAACTTGTAAAGCAACAGGCCTAAGAACATGGCTCCAGCTGTCATTACCACTCCGGACATGGAATGCCTGCTATAATGCTATATAACTTTGGAGGAATGACCATGTGGGGGTGACATAACTGTGCCATAAACATGGCATATCAGATGCCATATGCTGAGCTGTTAAGACGAATATAATATCATGGTAGATCCTAATGTTTATAGTCTTTCTTCCTTACTCATGAGAGTTGGTCCTCGCCACTGTTGCCTCTGGCTTGCTCAAGGGGGGCCTGGACCCGTTTTTTCCCCACCTCCCCACCCTCAAATGTCTGTACATTAACTTTGTGGGGTTTTTTTTTCTTTCCCTTTCTTATATATAACAAACTGAGTTTCTGTGAGGCTGCTTTGAGACAACGCTGGTTGTAAAAAGCGCTATACAAAAAAACATTGATTGATTGATTGATAGTCATGACCAAGCATGACAGCATATAACACATGCTATGACGTATGTATGGCATGGTTATGTCAATGTCATCTGACAGGGTTCAAGAAATCAGTTCAGATGATTAATAGATACAGTGTGATTCCGATTCCTGGTTATTTAAAGAAGAGTCCATTGATCAGTATAATTGGTCTTCCTCTGAGGTAACTCTGATACTCTGATTACATAGGCAACAGACTTCAGTGAAGGGTCATTTGATCATAAAGGAGCCCTCATTAAGGTCCTCCACTCTGCCTTTAGGTCGTTACCTCTGGGTTTCCGTTATCGCTGCCCCAGTTATTAGTCCATCTGACGAAGAGTGTAATTTATGCCTGAGGCGATTAATAATTGATTTAGTAATTAATGATAATTGATTAATAATTATTCCTATTGAATAATGTGTGTTTATTATGTATCTTAACATTAAATATGCTGTCTGTAATTGTTTGTAGCGACAATACGGTTGGAGTCTTATCTATGGTCAGTACAGGTGTACAAATAAAGTTTATTCAATTCAATTAAAAAGTGCCGTTGGTGTATTTTTGGCATCGTGCCAGTATATCCTATTTTGCACATGTGTGCGCTCGAGGCTAGTGTTGCCTGTTCAAAGTCCTCCAGGCTATTAATATGACGGAAGTGTTTTTGAAAAATAAATACTGGGTCATATTGTAAACAAGAGCATGGTGTGGTTGATTAATAACTCGGCACGCTCTCTACAGCTCAAGCTGCCTCTTTACCACACCCTGGATAGCAACCATCTCTCACATCGTTCTCATCGCTGTGCCACATTACTGTATGCTGACCTTTATATCAGCCCCTCTTCCCTCTTCCACATACTGCTCCAGACACTGATAAGCATGCAGGTTTAATTAAGCGCACTGCCTAGTCGGTGTACCCACGGAAACAGCTTGAGGCATTGTATCGGGTCCTGCGGCAGCGATGGTGGTGAAGACTGCTCTGTGTTGCAAATGATGTGCGCAAATGATCATTAAGCTCAGTTTTTCCAGTCAGTCAGCTGGTGTTGTCAAATGTTTCATGGAAGACGATGCGTCACCTGATGCATCATCTTGGTAGAGATTGATGATCCCGCCATATACTTTTCTCAAAGGTCAAAGGTCTAATAACGCAATTTGTGTGGATGACTGAAACAGTAATCCTAATCCTGAAGAAGTTTGAACCAGAGATGGGCACTCGAGTTGAGTTGCATATAAATAGACTTCAGACTTGACTTGTAACTCGTCTATAATGACTCCTGACTCGACTCGGACCCGGTCCACAATAACACATGAAGATCAGGTTTCTTTCCGTTACCATCCAGGCACGGTGTGCGGAAGTTACAGGAAAATAACTCCTTTGTGTATGTGTACTTTATTTAGTTGATTTGGGACACGCCCACGGACACGGACCAATCACAACATCCGACTTCAGCGCATGCGTGATATCAGTGAGTGGCGCCAAGTGTAAACACAGCGCTGTAGCATGGCTTCGGCGGGAGCGCCGTACGTGGTTGCCTTTGGTTACAGGGAATTCACAATCCTAGCGTATAACAGAAGAGTGGCGACGTGCAGAGAGTGTGGGAGACAAATTACAGACACTGGATCGACCACATCAAACTTCATACGGCATCTGAACACACACCCGGATAGGTCTGTGCTAGCCGCTTAGCCGTTTAGCCATCATTCCAGCTATATAACATACAGTGTTAACCCCTTAAACTAAACAGGAAGTGTTTGAGGCAGAGTATGGTGCCGAAACAGGAAGTGATATTGCTTCTAGTTTGTTCTGTTTGAGAGGTGTAGAGCATGTCATTTTTGTGAGTGAATATTGTAAGGAAATATGTAGCATTTTAAAAAATACAGTTGTGTTTTCACACTAAGTTAATTTGTTGTGTTTTTTTTTATCTATACTTTATGCTACAGTTACTATATATGCTTTGTGTAAATTGACTTAAGACTTGACCTGGACTCTAGCATAAAAACTCGTAACTTGACTTGGATGCTAACCTAAAGACTGGTGACTTGACCTGGACTCTAACCTAAAGACTGGTGACTTGACCTGGACTCTAACCTAAAGACTTGTGACTTGACCTGGACTCTAAACTATAGCCTCATTACTTGACTTGGACTCTAACCTATCGACTTGTGACTTGACTTGGACTCTAACCTAAAGACTCGTGACTTGACCTGGACTCTAGCCTAAAGACTTGTGACTTGACTTGGACTCTAACCTTTAGACTCGTGACTTGACTTGGACTCTAGCCTAAAGACTTGTGACTTGACTTGGACTCTAGCCTAAAGACTCGTGACTTGACTTGGACTCTAGCCTAAAGACTCGTGACTTGACTTGGACTCTAAACTATAGACTCGTGACCTGACTTGGACTCTAACCTAAAGACTCGTGACTTGACTTGGACTCTAACCTACAGACTCGTGACCTGACTTGGACTCTAACCTAAAGACTCGTGACTTGACCTGGACTCTAACCTATAGACTCGTGACTTGACTTGGACTCTAACCTATAGACTCGTGACTTGACCTGGACTCTAACCTAAAGACTCGTGACTTGACCTGGACTCTAAACTATAGACTCGTTACTTGACTTGGACTCTAACCTATCGACTTGTGACTTGACTTGGACTCTAACCTAAAGACTCGTGACTTGACTTGGACTCTAGCCTAAAGACTCGTGACTTGACTTGGACTCTAGCCTAAAGACTTGTGACTTGACTTGGACTCTAGCCTAAAGACTCGTGACTTGACTTGGACTCTAGCCTAAAGACTCGTGACTTGACTTGGACTCTAACCTTTAGACTCGTGACTTGACTTGGACTCTAACCTAAAGACTCGTGACTTGACTTGGACTCTAACCTAAAGACTCGTTACTTGACTTGGACTCTAACCTATCGACTTGTGACTTGACTTGGACTCTAACCTAAAGACTCGTGACTTGACCTGGACTCTAGCCTAAAGACTTGTGACTTGACTTGGACTCTAGCCTAAAGACTCGTGACTTGACTTGGACTCTAGCCTAAAGACTCGTGACTTGACTTGGACTCTAAACTATAGACTCGTGACCTGACTTGGACTCTAACCTAAAGACTCATGACTTGACTTGGACTCTAACCTACAGACTCGTGACTTGACTTGGACTCTAACCTAAAGACTCGTGACTTGACTTGGACTCTAACCTATAGACTCGTGACCTGACTTGGACTCTAACCTATAGACTCGTGACTTGACTTGGACTTGTATTTTGTGACCTGTGGCCATCTCTGGTTTGAACACTGGTCAGCGTGCCCGTGGCAAGGTGACGTGAATTATCAGAGTTTGAACAAGGCATGGTAGTGTGCGATGTCGGGTGAACATGTAAGCCACACTGTTTGTTGACGCTCTTTAGAATGCTCCTCCAACCAACTCTGGACAACTTGAGGCCAGTGGCATGGGGCATTATCCTATTGGTTTATCCCATCTTAGCAGGGGTACATGAAGTCCATGAAGGGCGGTAAATGATCATCAAGCAGTGAAACATATTAGGCACCTGTCAGCTCCAGTCTGCCTTCAGCTGAGAGCTAAAACAAGAGGACCATTCCCCAGGGAAGTTGTAAGGGGGAAGTATACCAATATCAAGCCAGTGCTGGTTCCACAGTGTCATCCCAGGCTCTGAAAACTGCCAGTAAGACAGCAAAGGTTTCCAAAATTCCACCCAGTGTTTTGTAGAGCTCTGTGCTCGCCCATGAAGCTTTGCCGAGTGCTACGGAAAACACTTACCCATTGGTGTCTGCCTCAAGGCTCCACCCTGTGCTACAGAGAGCACTGGCCTATCAGTGCCAAAGTGCTGCCCAGTTCTAGGGTGCTCACTGGTCTAGTTACTTCACTGGCTTATTGATGACTGCCCTCAAGGTTCCACCCCTGCTATGCAATGACCTGTCAACACCTGCCCTCATCCTGACACCCCAAGCTACCATGCCAAAGATGACACTTTGTCTGTAGTGGCTTGTTTATCTTTCCCGGGGTGGCATCAATAGCTGATGTAGCTGACTATAGTCCTGTGCCACAGATGGTTCTAGTTCCTTCTCACAGAGCCCCCCTGTTGCAACTCCCAGGGCTTCCCCTGTCCCTGCATCTCGTGCCCCTCCAATTTTTGCTCCCAGGGCTACTCATCCAATGCCGCCTTCCCAAGCTGCTTCTTCTTCTCCAGTTCTGGTCCCTTGCAGATGCAGCACTGGTACCTGCGTCTGAGTTGTGGTTCCCTTTGCTGATCCTGTTCCGGTTCTCCTTGCTGATCTGGTGCTTTCTGAGCTGCTGCTCTTCCTGCGGTTCCAGCAAAGCCTCCCTGTAATGATCCGATGCTGGTTTCCGAAGCCTCTCTCTGTCCAGTTCTTACTGTGCCAATTCCCAGAGATGCTCCAGTGCCGGCTTTTAGGACTGCTCCTCCTGTGCCAGCTCCCAGAGCTGCTGATTCTGCACCAGGCACTGCACATGGCTAGGCCATGTGGTAGTTTGCATCCCTGGCTCCACCCATTTCACACCCTTGCAGCTATTTCTGGGCTAATCAAGACTCAAATATATACCCCATGGTTTTTCCAGTGGGGTTGCCAAGTCTCAGTGTTGTAAACCTTTGTTTAACCGGGCTTGTAAGCCTTTTTACCTTGTGTGTTTATCTTGTCTGTGTTCTGATTGGCTTCTCTCGTGTTTTTATTATGGATATGTCTTTGAGGTCGCCTGCGTCTGTTTTGATCCCTGGCTGTAATGTGGATTCTGACTATTGTAATGGCCCTAATAAAGTTCCTCCGCAGTTACAACCGGCCCATAAGGTTCAGCATGAGGTAGGTAGCGGCAGGATGGTAAAATGGATTCATCACAGGTTTACAATCTCATCTCAGCTCAGTTTATTTGTTTATGTATCTCATCCAAACCATAGAAAATAGTAAGAGCCCCACACGTGAACATAACTGAATCATGTCCTATTTCTTGAACATGAGGTAAACATATATATATATATATATATATATATATATATATATATATATATATATATATACAGGGGTTGGAGAATGAAACTGAAACACCTGGTTTTAGACCACAGTCATTTATTAGTATGGTGTAGGGCCTCCTTTTGCGGCCAATACAGCGTCAGTTCGTCTTGGGAATGACATATACTGCGTCCTGCACAGTGGTCAGAGGGAGTTTAAGCCATTCTTCTTGCAGGATAGTGGCCAGGTCACTACGTGATGCTGGTGGAGGTTCATCCTTCTTGGTGGTATGCTGACATTACCCTGGATACCGTGGCTCTTGATACATCACAAAGACTTGCTGTCTTGGTCACAGATGCGCCAGCAAGACGTGCACCAACAGTTTGTCCTCTTTTGAACTCTGGTATGTCACCCATAATGTTGTGAGCATTGCAGTATTTTGAGCAGAACTGTGCTCTTACCTGCTAACTGAACCTTCACACTCTGCTCTTACTGGTGCAATGTGCAATTAATGAAGATTGGCCACCAGGCTGGTCCAATTTAGCCATGAGACCTCCCACACTAAAATGACAGGTGTTTCAGTTTCATTGTCCAACCCCTGTATATACAGTTGCACACAAAAAGTCATCAACTGACAAGAATAACACTTGGTTGGCACTCAGCCACTCATTGGTTGTAAGCAAGGATGGGTGTATTCACTGCACCTGTCAGACTCAAACGCCATGATTCCATGAGTCATCCTGTTAGTGCCAGCACCATTGGTAGACGACTGCACCAAGCAGGACTACATGCACACAGACTGTTGCGATGTCTGTCCTTAACACCATGTCAAGCGACGGGTCCTGCTTTGGTCTTGGTGGAGACGACCATGTGTGTAGGCGCCGTGGTCAGCACCAAGATGAATGGTTTGTTGTCACGCATCCACAAGGCCTGGCATCACTCCACCCCCATCCCAACCACACAATCTGCAGGCACTGTGTGACAATATTCAAACTATCACAGGACACCAATAGGAACCTCTACAACACTGTACCACGACGTCTGGCATGTTGTGTTGAGACGCTGCTTCTGTATGTGTAGCTCAATAAATATTGCCCATATCAGTCTAAATGTATTATCATTAATTGTTCCTGGTAAACTTTATCTTCCTTCCCAAGAGCATTCTAATCAGACACTTCCTTCTGAGTCATCTATTTGTTTGATGATGGGTGTACATTATTCTAAAAGCATACGTCTACCTGGAATTAAGGTGTGGTGAAGCTGCTCCACTGGCTGTATTGTTTGAGTGTCTACTAAAACATTCTAAACTGCTACCTGTTTACAAACCTTTGACAGGCCTTTGACAGTGTTAACTGTTGGTGAAAACGTGAAAAGACCTCGTGAGCATCCACTACTGCTCTGGGAACTGTTACAAACGTTGATCTTCAGCCGTGGTATTCCTGGAAACAGCTGTTCTATCCAGGTGTCATTCTGAGAGAAATCTGATCAATTCTAATTACACCATGACCTGATTACTGCAGCACAGAGTCAGAGTAGAATAAGGTGTAGATAGACGACAGTTAATGCAAGGCTCAGTAGCAGATGGCACGATTTCTGCTCTTCAGCCGCTTGTTTGATCAGTCAGGCCTCCTGGGCTGGAGTACGTCATGCAGTGGGTGGCGAGAATCGTGCGTGTCCTTCACCGCCTCCACGTCCGCTTGCTCTCTTCAGCTTTGATGCAATGGGACTAGGGTCGGCTTCAGCAGTAAAGATGATGATGAAGTTCCGAACCCTCTTTAGACTGCCGTATGCTGGATTCCCAACAGGGACTAGCACAGGAGTGTTGTATTCTTCAGTTTGGAGTTGTAGCCAAAGAGGAGCTGGAATAATGCTAAGTCTAAAATAGCCAGTGATGCTGGTATCAGTAAACCTGAACTAATGATAATCATTTGCTTTATTGGCAGAATGCCTCTAGTGTTCAGGGCATACCATATTGGCTGGCATCTCAGGCATTTGCAGGCTGCGACTGGGCACTGATTGGTTTGAATGATTCTTTTGTCTGGAAATGCTCGAGTCTAGTTTGGTAAGATGGTCTTCTATACATTAACTGAACTTCTGTTCAGCTCTCTTCAGCTTAAGATATCAAGAGAGTTCAGTCTTTCCACCAATCTCTGGGGAAAGATTTTCAGATCTCAGCTGCGGCATATTGTAAAGTTCTCAGAGGTATTCCAGATATAGCTACAGTTACTATGAAAATGAGTAATTTGCGTGTGTAAGGTGGTGATAACTTTTGGCTCCTGCAGGTGGCGCTGCACAAGGATGATGGGGGCTATAAATTCCATGCAGGGTGTGAGTGATGGGATTCATAAATTGAGAAGAGGTGGTACAGTGCAGTGAATGCTGGTTCCTTGTGTGGGAAATCTCTAAAGCAGATATTAGCTAATAATTAGCTAAAAGGAGTGACTGCATTTGGACGCCCCAAAGGCCATAGTGTGAAGGAAGTAGCTGAATCTGGAGGTGTATGGAAGCGTGTGGTCATACAGGTCTACCAGCAGTGGCTAAAATCCCAGTCTACAGGAAATTCTCCTCAGAATTGTGCCAGGGAAGGCATCCACCAAATCTGGCCCAACTGCACAATTCTATGATGCAAGAGTGGCGTAGCATGTATGTATTTATGTATGCAATATATGTGTATATGTGTGCAGTTTTCTGGCCTTCATTACCAATTTACCTCACATGTATGATCGGCTGAGACTACAGTTTCCCAAAGATCCCAAAGTTCTTGGAACATCAAGTCCTCCTAGAAAAAGGAGGAGAGGTTGGACGGGTTAAAGGAAGTAGGTCCCCGTCTCTACTGACTATTTGTTACCCATCCAGCAGCATGTGACTGGTCTGTCCAGCTGCTTGGCCTTCATATCCACAACTGGGTCACTTTGGAGTGTCCTTGGAGGGCTGGCCTAGACCGCCTCCACATCAGGTCTTTGAAAGAAAGAAATTCTTTTCACTACCTTTTAATTAGGGAGACACGTATCGCTGTACGCTATCACAAGGACAGAGCTGGGAGCATAAACAAGGGCAGAACAGCTGTAGCAGTTCAGTTATGGGAATTATATGCAACGTCTTCTAATGCCAATGTGACTGCAAGTCTGTATGACTACAGAGCTCTGTGATGTGATGGACTCCTTTTGTCTTTCTCAGCAGCATAAAAACAACTAATGCAGTTTGGGAGGTGCGGCTATGCCGGTAGAGCAGGGTACAGATGACCGACATTACACAACTTCTGAAAGTACATAATCTCTGGCTTAGCTTGCAGGAGCACAATGGCACCGTGCCCCTCTCTACAAATCACATCGACTGTATTATGTTAATACAGGGCGAGATGCTAAACTGAACACTCAAGGCTATCGTTCAGAGCATTAGAAGGGGCGTCAGGGTGTTTGCATGTTTCTGGAAAAAGAGGTGTAGCTGATTAGCATAGCAAGAGACTCATCCTTTGTTCCTTTCCAGGTAACACATTAGCGTAGCCACTGCTGATAAATGAATAGACATATCAAAGTTACAATTCGGAATGTGTAATATTTGCTGAAGTGTTAAACAGACTGCTGGGAACTATTTTAGGTTTCATAGCCCTCCATAAAACAGGTCTCTCAGGTTCCTCTGACTGAGGATAGTTCAGCAACCGAACTCACCAGCCAACAGCGTCCTGTGGGCAGCCTTTCGGTGACCACCGATGAGGGGCTAGAGCAGTGTATCTCAACCCTGGCCCTGGATGCACCGTGCCCAACACCTGATTCCCAACTTGTCAGTCCATAAGCGAGCCCTGTCAGAGCTGCAGGGCTGTGTTAATGCAGGGAATCCACTAAACTGTGCAGGGCAGGGTGCAAAACACTGGATTAGAAGATGACCAACACAAGGTTGGTACAGTGAGTTGGCACGTTGGTTAAACCCTCCAGAAGCACTGCACACCACCCACACGATGTCTGCTCAGTGCTGGTCCTGTGGGAGTCCTGACCATTGACAAGCAGGCCTTGGCCTTGAGCAGCTGTTGTGTAGTGTACAATGGGGACCTAAAAAAGACATTTACAGTGTATTAAGTTAAGTTGCGGAATGACAGCTTCCGCAACTTAGACCACATGACATGATGTGGATGTACAGGTCTTCATTAACTGCACATTGCACCAGTAAGAGCAGAGTGTGAAGGTTCAGTTAGCAGGTAAGAGCACAGTTCTGCTCAAAATACTGCAATGCACACAACATTATGGGTGACATACCAGAGTTCAAAAGAGGACAAACTGTTGGTGCACGTCTTGCTGGCGCATCTGTGACCAAGACAGCAAGTCTTTGTGATGTATCAAGAGCCACGGTATCCAGGGTAATGTCAGCATACCACCAAGAAGGACCAACCTCCACCAGCATCACGTAGTGACCTGGCCACTATCCTGCAAGGAGAATGGCTTAAACTCCCTCTGACCACTGTGCAGGACGCAGTATATGTCATTCCCAAGACCAACTGACGCTGTATTGGCCGCAAAAGGAGGCCCTACACCATACTAATAAATGACTGTGGTCTAAAACCAGGTGTCACCTGTCACCTGTGACTGAAACATACCTAATAGTAGCATGTAATACCTTCATAAGCACGAATAACAGCTGTGACTGGATTTGGCATGGACTGTATTGCACTTTTGTATTGCACTTATAATGACCTTTTCTTCTCTATAGGAATGAGCACTGGGCTGGGGTTGCCAGGTAATGGTTTACTTGCTCTATGTCTGTGTATTAATCTCTAGGTACCAGCACTGACCCCCTATTCGGGCAGTGTCTGAGCTCGTGGTGAGTTTTAGGCTCTAAACTTCCTACTAGCTGGAATATTATCCAATGAAACACTAAGCACGGTTGTAAGTCGCTCTGGATAAGAGCGTCTGCTAAACACCTTAAATGTAAATGACTGGACAAGTTTCTGGACAGAAAGAATTGCACAGTTGGTCCAGATTTGGTGGAACGATTCTGAAAAGAATTTCCTGTACACTGGGTTTTTGCCACTGCTGGTAGACCCATATGACCGCTGCTTCCATTAGGGTTGCCACCCGTCCCGTAAAATACAGAATCGCCCTTTACTTGGCAATTAAATGTTGCGTCCCGGTCCAGTATTAAACCAATACGGTTATTATTCCATATTTCCGTAAATGTCCGATATGCACATCTGTCACACATGATTGATCACACTCTCCCCACCACCATCGCACACACCCACAGCCCACCTCCCCCCACCCCCCGGACTCAGCACAAATATGTGATGCGATTTGTTCAGTATTTCGAACACGTCACTCACACATGACCACGCCCCCGCCCCGCCCCCCTCCCCGTCCTTTATTTTCATTTCTGAAAGGTGGCAACCCTAGCTTCCATACACCTGCAGACTCAGCTACTTCCTTCACACTGTGATCTTTTGGCATGCCCAAATGCAGTCACTCCTCTTAGCCAATCATTAACATCTACATGAAACAAGACATTCCCTGCACTGTACCACCTCTTCTCAATCTATGAATCCCATCACTCACACCCCACAGGTACTCATAGCCCCATCATCCTCGTGCAGCGCCATCTATAGTAGCCTGAAGTTACTACCTCCTTAACCGGTGAGTCATTGATTGAGACTTAGAGCCATTGCCCATGCCAAACAAGCACCTTTCTGTTATGCACTGATTCTGTTGAGCACGTACTAGAATTGAAAATGGCAACTTTGTGTCCACACTCTTGCATAATCATTCCGAGAGGGACATTTGATAGGCTTATCTAACCTGGGCATGCAACAGGACAACATGATGCTAGGACTGTGTGCCCCTTATGGAAGCTTCAGAAGCTTTCTGAGCTGCCCCGACTAATGCAATCTGTCGTGGCATCTCGAAGCTAATGCGATAAACAGTTCAATTACATAACAGCGTTGAACTCACATGCAGCAAAGGTACGAGCTGAGAAAGATCAGCAGCTGTAGCTTCCATGCCTTCACTCTGGTCTCATCGGAATATATAGCCGCAGTACAGTTACGTAAAGCAGCTGATGGAGTTATTGTACGTCCAGGCCTCCGTGCTGTTAAACGCCTTTCGCCCATTTCCCCTTTGAATTATTTAGAAATCCGGAGCACAAATTCCAAACCATGTAGGGACAAGGCTTCGAGAGGAGTGCCGAGGACTGACCATTAAAATTGCATAGCACTCTCTATGGTCCTTGGAAATAACACACATATGATATTAAATATTGATAAGACCAAAGGATATGTTTGTCATAAGTGCACTATATGCAATACGGTGCAAAAATGCAGGCTGCTGACTTTAGCATTCCCTCGTTAGAGAGATGTCTCTGATGTGCTGGACACGAACCGTAACTTTGATCACTGAGATTAACCTGTGGTGTACATACAGAAAGTGAGGACACAGATTTTTGTACTGGATCGTTTCAGCATGTGGGCAGGATGTGAGATTGTACCACATGCTAAATTGGTCTGACTCTTCAGCTCTGATAAACAGGCCAAACTCAGTGTCAAGGGCTCTCGTCTCTGCCCTCAATCACACCGCATCAGGGCTGAAGGAGGAGAAAAGGGCACTGCAAAGTCAGCCTGTTGCAGGATGGAGTGTTATGCTGTAGGGGACGGTAATACAGTATGGTCCAGGCGTTTTTGTGAGGGCTTGGCATAAAGGGTGGTACTGATGGTTATTAGATGATGTACTTGCATCATGTTTATGAGTTTGCCATTATACTGAGCACCGAATCAATATCAGCAGAAATGCTGGATGGGATATACGAGGAAAAATGAAAGAAGCAGATACGACCTTTACTAACTGTCAGCGGCTAAGCTACTAAAAGATAACTCTGTTACGTGAACTTATTTCTGAAAATGATTCATAAACAATCATATTGATCATGGTGGTTGGCGTAGCTCAGTGGAGAACACCACTACCCGCCAAGTAGCCACTACCACACGTGGGGGACTGGGGTTCAAATCCCAGTCTGGGTGACTATGCTGTGCTACACCAATAAGAGTCCTTGGGCAAGACTCCTAACACTACATTGGCCTGTAATGTAATTAACCTTGTAAGTCGCTCTGGATAAGAGCGTCAGCTAAATGCCAGAAATGAAATATTAAAATGTTTTTGAGCAACCCATATAACGCTGAGCTTGTGTTACAGTTGGCGCGTTATAATTTTGGCGTTGAGATGGTCGTCCACAGATTATTTCAGATTCAGGAATCAAACAAAGACACGTGTACCAGGCTTTGTAAGTTCCACAGAAACGCCTTTCCACCATTCACTAGTCTGACCAATATACGGGCAGTACCATAGCAGGTTCGTTATGAGGAGTGCTATGGAGTTTTCCTCCTTCACTTGACGAAGAAAGACATGTTTAAGGATGACTGTGATATGCCGAAAGGCGTGTCAATCAAGATTTCAACTTTGTTACACAGTGTACTCAGTATATGAGATCAGCAGTAGGCTAGTCAGCTAGCAAGCTAACGCAGTGATTTAGCAAAAGCACTTTCACCAGGAAAAAGGACAATACCTTCTCCAAATAAAGCAGTGAAGACGGTTTCTGGAAGGCTTCTGAGGAAACAGAGTCTCAAGTTTCTACGATGTAGATCCCTAGCCGGTTCAAAACTGTTAGCCACTCATTAGCCAACCACATCTAAAGATTCCGCGTTTAGCCAATCACATGAAACATGTCACCCGTTCGGCTATTATCACAAAAGGACTACTGTACAGTTTCTGCAAAACAGGCTCTTGTACATCCCATGTCTATTGTGACGAGATCCGGTGGATTATTTTATTCACTGTGCTGACAGTCTTGTATGAGTTTAGCATTTTCTCCGCTATCCCATCTGATTCATCAGCTAATTGCCAACAATCTGATAACTTAAGAGGACCTGCCCATCTAATGTGGATCTATTGTCACCTAAGAACATGCCTCCACACAGATCTGTTAGTCGTCTCTACCAAGACAAAAGCGGGACTCATCACTGAAGATGACCTGCTGTCATTCTGAGTCACTCCATTAAAGCCTGGCACAAAACCGTTGCAGTCCTTGGCCACATGCATGTAGTCCTGTGTCATGCAGCCGTCTGCCAATGGTGCTGGCACTAACAGGATGAGTCATGGAGGGCATCACTGATCCCTGAATGTTCATGATCATGGCTGTTGGGCCAGTCAGGCTCAGTGATAGGGCCCAACGTTGCTTATGTCACATGTGCGGCTGAACGTGAACTTGAATTATTTGCATCTCTCACGATGTCAGACCCACCCACCAAGTTTCCCTTCTGTCAGTTGATTCCTTCTGGGTGCAGCTATTTGTGCAACTGTTCTTTAGACAATAAGTATCATTTTAATTATATGCTTGTGACAGTTATGAGCATATACAGCATATTTCCAAAATCTCCAAGCCTAGTTACCTTGACATTTACTCAATAAACACTGTAGGAGGTAGGCAGAACTCCAAATATAAAAAGCTGGTAATTCGCTGTGTACACATAATGGCGTCTCTTAATTTCCAGTTTATGGTTGGTATGCATCACTGTTTCCAGTTGTAGTAGCTGTGAGGAGAATTGAGCGAATCTGTGGAAAGCAATAGCAATCATGAGTGTTTTTAAGATAAAGGAGAAACGACTGACGTATCAACGTCAAGAGAAGAAGACGTCTCTACATTGCTGTGTGCCTCTGTGTGCTAATTCTTCAAGGTACAACTCAGAGATTAGCTTTCATAGGTTTCCAGTGGATCCTGAGGTGCGGGCTCGGTGGCTTGCACAGATTCGTAGGGACAACTTCAGCCCCCTTCAAAGTCCTCGCGTGTGTAGTAGGCATTTCAACACAGGCTACTTTGTTGTGACGCCGTGGGAAAGAGAAAACTCAACAAAGGAGCGGTGCCCTGTCTTTTTGCCTGGAACGATTACAGCATGCCCGCACCAAGGCTTAATGTTTGGCAACGTCGGCCGAGATGCCCTTCCCCGGAGTTGGCAGCGTCTGACACCGACCAAGAGATGGAAGTGAAGATAGCGCCTGATCATGATTACAGCGTTACTCCGACGACCTCAGCAATGGCAGATGCTTTGGCGACCGAGAACGAAGCACTGAAGAGAAAAATACGCTACAGAGAGCTACAACACCCAACACGGTTAGATAGCAAAGTTAGATATTAGCGAACGAATCCTCTGTAAATGTTTACCTATGGGCGCTAGCTAGCTACTAAGCTAATAAGCCAAGTTAACTTACCTTTGTAATTATCGATGTAACTGGAGACGTACATCTTGAAGCCCTTCTCACGCTTACTCCTGGGTGCTGTCGACGAAGCCTAAATGGTGTGCTGAACATCATTGATGGTTACTTTTTGCTATTCTTGAAGACATGGCGTGTAAAATGCCATTTTGCGGTCTGACCGGTGGAAAGCGGAAATGCTTGTGCTTACCAAACTTAGAACCGGACACCAGAAACGTCGCCTTACACAACTAGCCAATTGTTTTCTCCCTAAGTTGCTGTAGCTAGATGCTGATAGAGTCGTACTGATAGAGCCAGAGAGCCAGAACTGCTAGAGCCGTACTCATTCTGACAAAGTGATCTGGAACTTCCAGATGATAAATCTAATATGTGTAGGTCAACAAATCATTGTGTCAGTAGTGGTTGTAGCCACGGCCCATAAATATCGTGCCAGCTGTTCCAGCCGAAACACACATGCAGGCTGTGATACAGTAATGTAGATGATCCAGGTGTGAGTATTCTTCTCCTTCAACTTGTCAATCATGTTTGGTAATGGTCAGTTAGCGCTAATGTGATAGAAGAACTAAGCTACAGGCTTATTGCTGTGAGACCAATATCTGCTAGACTTCAGTCAGGTTGTGGTGAAGGGCACTGGAACTGTGATAGCCTCAGATTGGAGACCTTGAGCTGCTACTGGCTGATGCTTGTCACACTGATGGAGACTGCCATCTGCTGTCTGTAGCATGTAGCACCTGAGCATAATGCACTTTCATTTCTATTAATGATTGAAAATGAACATGGATCAATGCAAAGTGGTGCAGCTAGAAAGTAAATGGAAGATGTTGGTTTTAGGAATATTGAAGGGGAAGCTGAAAAAAAGCTGAAAAGACTGAAAATATAGTGTCAGGAAATAGTACTGAGGCAAAACGCCTGTTTATGGTGCAGCAGCTTAGGCAACACTGCCATCTTATGGTTGGATGGTGGAACAAGCCAAAATCGAGCCTGTGGCAAGGCCAATACATAATTATATCTCTTGTTTTCAGATCTCCTCAGTTCTTTTGTGAGCTCATGACATTCCCATATCCTTCCCTCACTTCCAAGTGGGTCTAACAGTTTCCCGACTAAATTTAAACCATGGAAATACGACCCAGAAAAAAATCAGCTCTAATATTAAAGCATAGCATTTACTAATATGGCCTCACCATACAGTTTAGCTATATAAGCTCTAGTTGCAGTCTGGATCACTGTGGTGGGGTTCATAGGGTTTTCATCTATCACTCAATGTGCTTCAAACAAGTTGAGACTGTGAACGCACGTCCTCCCTGCAGGTGGATATGGCAACGCCCTGTTCTCAACAGGTGAGGTTGGGGCGAAGTTGGCCCTAGTCCACTTTTAGCTATAAGATCAAGCCAAGCGACTTATTCCCCATTTATACACCAGTCAACGGGCTTTTTTGAATCTTAGACAGGTTAATCTAAAGGCTTATGCACACATGCTGGAAAAGCTGTAACCTAAACCAACATCAGTACAGGAGGTTATGCATACGCGTATCTGTTAAGTAAAATGAGAGCCATTTGCCAATAGTGTATTCACATAGAGGAATTTATCCCCTGCATGCAACCCATCCTTGAAGTAAAACACACCCACGCCCAAGGGGGGGAGGTAGCATGCTTGCCTGGAGTCCAATATCCATGGCACCTGGGCAGCAGTTGGGGGTTAGTTGCCATGGCCTGTGAGTTTAGGGAATCAAACCAATAACCCTCCAGTCACAAGGCGGGTTTCTAAACCTCAAGTCCACAACTACCCTCCATGCATCTGGTCCCCCAGGTTTCAGCAGAAGGTCTAGCCCTAACTTGTTAGTCCCTACTAGAAAAGCATTCTGAATGGCTCCTCCTGAAACTAGCATCAAGTTTACATCAAGGCAAAAACTGCCACCTTTAAAGGGAACTCTGACCATTACGACATAGAGGCCCCAGTATGGTGTACATGTCCAGTACCTTTCAAATATGTTGTATATACTGTAATAGATGATCCAGCCATTCCAGCTTCTCTGGATTGGGATATGAATCCATTCCAGCAGATCACGTAAACCCATAGATGCTGATCATCTTCCCTGGGGTGGGTGGGACCACCCTGCAAGGACAATACGACGGTTGTCACACGGCTAGAAATGTCCGACATTGATTGGAAGAGCATCACCAAGACTTCCAAGTATAACCCTCAATTCCCCAGACTTGAACTCCACTAAGCATCTGTGGGACCACCTCGATCATTGGTGCTCGCTCTATGGATTGGCCCTCCTGCACCCTCCAGCAGCTATGGGATGCACTGCCGGCAGCATGGCTCCAGATACCTGTGACAACCTAGTGGGACCTTCTAGTTGGTGTCTTGGCAGAACATGGCGGTTACTCTGGATATTGCTGGTGATCATAACAATGTGACTTGACTGTGTATTTTACTGGCCTTGGACATGTAGACTGTTTTGAGGTCTTACAGCCAGTGTTTTCTTTAGTAACCTAAACATAAGGTCATGCTGTAAGGGTCAGCGCTCACTTTTATTCATGTCTTCACTTTTATTCAGATATAAATATGCATATAAATCTTCGCCTTGAGTCTAAACTGGCTTGTAGTGTGAACAGACTGTGTTAAAGTCAGAGGAGGGTTTGATTAGCATATGCTGTCTATCCATTTGTAACAATCTCAGACAGAACGAGCTTTGAAAAGTGTAATAGCTGCTGTATAATGGACCACCTATTTTTACATCTCTAATAGAAGTGATATTAATCATAAAAATGGCAATGGTATTTCTGGCATGTGACAAAAATGGCCTTTGCGCAGTACCGTATATACATATATATGTATATTAAAACAAGCTCATATTTTGGCCACCTTCCAAGGCACATTTTTCCCATACGTTTTACCCAGAAGCAACCCAACGTGTCTCCGAATCGCCCCATGGTGGCAACACTGATTGATGGGCTCTGACAGTAGTCTTCAAAAACCGCTAGAAGGCAGCAATGCTTGACTTCATTTGCAATTTTATTAGAATAATGAATGAATGAAAGAATGCATATGACCACAGCATTCTCACATTTCGTCTTCAAGAGAATGGCTTTAGACAGTGTGGACGTCGTGTCATAGTATCAGATGTTGACGGTGCTACAGGCGGGATGCTGCTACTCATGCCACATGCACTGGCTTCCTCCTAAGCACGAAGTGGACTCACTGCTGTTCAACCCAAGGCACTTCAATAAATATAAAAAATAAAATTCTGATTCACATATACAACATCGAAGAAGTGGTTCATATCGGTGCAGGTACAAGCGTTGGGATAGATGGACTACAATGAATGCCAATGTGGACGTTTGAGTGGGAGCTATAGGGTGTTAAAAGAAGACTTGGGGAAAAGAAGTTCTCATCAAAGAGATCTGTATCTGAAACGTGAGACGGGTTTTGGCAAATCAAGCTGGAGTTGCAGGAACCTAGTCAGCAGTTCCACAGGGAGCAGGAGTGGGTGGCTTATAATGAAGGATCTGTAGCAAAACAGCCTTAATATATATATACTGTATATATATATATATATATATATATATATATATATATATATATTGTACATATACTGCATACATACTGTATATATATATATATATATATATATACATACATATATGTATATAAGAGAAAGAGGACACGTCTGGGATTCATAACATGATATGGGGCTATTCATTTATACACACTCTCATCATCAAAAGAATAGTAGCACGAATAGCTGTACCCAGAAGGAATCAACTGACAGTAATGAAACTTGGTGGGCAGGTTTGACATGGTGAGACATGCTAATGATTTAAGATTCACACTCAGCCATGCATGTGAGGTAAACAAAGACAGGCCTTATCATCGACTGACTGAACCAACAGCCACTATTGCGGACATTCAGTGAGCAGTGATGCCTCCATGAGTCCTGTTAGGGCCAGCACCATTGCCAGATGGCTGCACGACAGAGGACTACATGTATGCAGGCCGTTTCGACAACTGCCCTTAACACCGCGTCACAGTCACCAAAGACTGCAATGGTGTCGTGCCAGACTGGAGTAATGGCAGGGAGTCATCTGCAGTGATGAGTCACTCCACCTCCACCCTTACCACTCAATCTGCAGAAACGGTGTGAGAATATTTAAGATGCATGGGATGGATTATCACAGGACACCATTAGGAACGTCTATAACTCCATGCTGAGACATCTGGGATGTTACATTAGCAAACAAGGTGTCTCAACGCCATACTGAGAGACACTACTTCTCTATGTGTAGCTCAATAAATATTACCCATAGCAGCATACCCTTCCCAACAGCACTGCTGTCCCACACTTCCTTCTGAGTGCAGCTGTTCTTTTGATGATGAGTGTACCAGTGTACCAGTAAAAATTTTAGACACACCCGACTAAATGGATGTTGTTGTGTGATGATGTCAAGGCGCCAGACACATCACTAAAGCTCCTACACTGGGGTAATGCTTAGTCAATGTCATTTGTCTAGAGTCTTTGTGTAACGTCTTTGTGTCCTGTCTTGTAACGTATATGATTATGTATGAACTCAGGAATGTGTGAATTGCTATCCCATGCTCCTTCCGGTTACCCCCAGTAATGGTATGCTCCGTGTAGTGGAATATACCGGACCGTCTCAGAATTCCTTGTGGCTGCCTCGTTACATCGACCACTCACGACCACACCACCACATGTTGGTTATCGTAAAGACTCTACGGGCTAACACTTAACAGTTCCTACTGATGAGATATCCTGATATACCATATATACAGTTAATGTATCACAGTAATAACGGTTTGCCATATCGCCACCTCTTCACCACGAGTAGAGAAAGCTGTGACCCTCCTGTAAAGTTCCATTTCGGAGGTTTTTAAGGTGGACTGACTGCATGAGTGCTGTTTTCTAGTTTGATGTGTTGGCAAATCATCGTGTATGAGCCGCCGTGTCTAAACCTTTGGCTTCTGACTGTCATCTCTCCATATATTAGCGCTAGTACGAGCCTGATGTTTAAAATAGTGCAGTGGTCCTTTAAACTAGAGAGGCTACCAACACCTCCCACTCTAAATCAGTGGTTGGAAAAATCTGCTACAGACAAAACCACTAAATGTGTCCAAAGGTTCGACGTCTGATGTAAATCAAGGACGGAAAGTATGTGTGCTGTGCTCTGTTCATATTCGTCAGTTTGCCTAATAATTCTATGGCTTGAAATGATCCGTAGAGGGAGATGTTTATATATCTGGACATATTGCTCCAATTACGTGGACACCCATTGAAAGTTACACATGAGCGTAATTTCCATATAAGCAGAACAATAAATCTGCGTATGGAAACGAGCCCCTTTCAATTCCCACGTCGGAGATGAAAGTGAAAGTCCTATTTCTGAAGGCTCCCTGATTATGCTTAACTGGCGAAGTTGCCAAAGCCTTTTTCTGTGGTACATGCATTTCTGTGAGTACACTTGTTTCAGGGTGGTGAGTGTTGGGACGGCTAGAAAGGAAACGTTAAAGCTTTGATACAGAAACAAAGGCTAACGAGCAGATAAATGTTCAAAGCCATCCGGGCACGGCTCGGCATCGTGGAGGTGGAATTTGGGTTTTTGTTTTTTTCTGTATCGAAGATGTTAGAATACATCTGAGAGACCGGAGTGTTTTCCGTGAGACGGGAAGAAAAGCGAAAATTGATCAGTCTCCAGGTTTTCTTTTCAGTCTCCTTAGAAGAAAGTCTTGCCTCCTTTTCTCAGCAAGGAGCTCCTGAATCCTTTTATTGTGTGTTTTCTCTCGGAAGTGCACTCGCTTTCGGGGTATATAGTGGTTCTGGGAGACTTCATTAACATCCACAACCTTGTAGGACACATCAATGGAGTTATTCTCCTTCCTGTCCTCTGATCCGTGCAGGCTCACTATCGCTGGAGGACTTGTCATGATAAACCTAGACTGTGTTGATGTAACCCCGGGCGTTGTGAGCGTCGGAGTCGTAACTGCCTTTTCAGTGACCTCATATTCGGGCATGGTCGAGGACTGGGCCACAGTTGACGAAAGATCCTCAAACCAAGACGCGGAAACTGAGACCTCGTCACTTGTGAACTCTGTCCAGGGCTCTGAGCTGTCCTCCTCGTCGAACACCGTGCTCGGGCCTTCCGTTTCCTCCAGGATGCCCCTGGTGGTGATGGGAAATGTGGTTCCTCTCCTCAGAGTGAGGGGGTTCAGCGTGGTGGTGTATCTCCAAGGCGTAGAGGTGCTAGTAGGTTCTCCGTGTGCCGATCTGGTGCTGGTGTCGTAGCTGTGGGTGATGGGCACCTGGGGGAGGGTGAAGGGCTGTGCTGCATTCCTGACCGTAGGAATGATGGTGCCTGGGGTTATTGTGGTGTAGGTCCAAGGCTTTGAGGTCAGGTTGAGGCTTGAGGTGTAGTTGCCCTCGCTGCAGGACTTGCAGCACATCTGCCTGTAGCCAGAGTTGGAGCAGTACTTGCTCAGCACCTCCATTCGACAGAAGACTGACTTATCTCCTTTACAGCGTGTCCCTAGAAGACAGAGAGAAACACACTGAGAGCCAGTTTCCCACAACCAGATTAAGACTAAGCCTACACTATAGAGGTGAATCATCCTTGGGCACTGAAATTACGTAGGAATGTACCAATATGGGAATCCTGGCCCAATGCAGACTGCTGACATTCTTCATTTACATACAGATGCTGATGCAAAGGCATCTAATACCACTTGCCCGATCATCTGCTTGGATTAGTGTTAACTGTAAGTTCTATAGGGTTCCAGATGTAACCAAATAAATAAAAAACAGACATTTTAACAGCCTAAACATTCAAATACAATTAACAGTTCCTCAAATACTGGCGTAATATAAACTCACTGGACCAAAAAATGTGTCCCCTGTGACTGAAATGTACCTACTGTAAATGTAATTTCTCCACAAGCACAAATAATAGCTGTGTTTGGATTTGACATGGGCAAGTTTCTAGAGATAGGCTACATCAATGTTCAGGCATCTGGGCCAGATGTGGTGGATGCCTTGGTGGATGGCCAGATTTCGTGACTGGGATTTGTGCCACTGCTGGTAGACTCGTATGACTGTATGCTTCCATACACCTCCAGATTCAGCTACTTCCTTCACACTATGGTCTTTGGCCACGCCCACATGCAGTCACTCCTTTTAGCCAATCATTAACATCTGCTTTGGAGCCATCTTCCACACATGGTACAAGAGATTCACTGCACTGTAGCACCTCTTCTCAATCTATGAACGTTAACTCACACCCCACAGGGATTTATAGCCCCATCATCCTCGTGGGGCGCCATCTGCAGGAGCCTGAATGTATTACCACCTTAAACACAGAAGGGGACTCATTGTTTTGTCCAGTGAGCTCACTATATACCTAATCTCCAAAAATGTATAGCAGTACTGATATAATTCCAACTGGTCTTCCTTTTGAACAAAGCTATGCTATTGCTTAAAGCCCTGAAAACTTTAATATGTGAAAAAAGAATAAAAAAGAAACAAAGAATTGAGTTTCGTTAAGGAATAAGCAAGAAGAACAAGAAATAAAGGAAAGGTGGAAGGCAAAAAGAGGAAAGGAAAATGACCCAGCAGAAGAAATACTACAGCATCTTGTCATTCTCCTTTAGTACGGTACTCACTGTCCACTGCTGAGAAGCTTCGTAATCAATATCAGAGTCTACGTATTCAGCTTCACCCAACCTTTTATTCCTTGATCCTGGTAGACACCGCTGACAAGAAGCCATATAAATAACACTCACTTCTCGTCAGATATACACCATATACTATACGACACGTCAACGTTTTTTTCTTCTTTTGAGTACAATATAAACCGTTTTAAATGTTACGTCATTCACAGTTTGGTAAACACTTTGGTTAACAAATCTTCTTGAGACCATCCTATCCATCCAGAACACGACATGACGAGCAATTCAGAGAAATGTAAACAATAAAACATCATTTAAAAAAAAACAAAAAACCAAACAAGACGAAACAAGTAGGAATGGCACAGCCTAAGCTACATCTGAACAATCGTACCATGTAGTCGGTGCTACTGAAATGACAGGTGCTACAGAACTGGGCCGGTATGCTTCAAGTTTCTCCGAAAAATAGCACTGATCTAGAATCAGCTCCTCCTGAGCCCATAACAGAGATGGGTAGAGAAGCTAAAGCCCACCCTACACCATCAGAAATGTAATGGAAACCTACTATTCATATTTTTGCTGGTTTGTTCAATAGAAATAATTGAGCTAGCATCAATTTGTGCAATCAACTTTCTGTTACTGTTACCTCACTGAGCACAAACAAAACTGGTGTGGTTTGGGTGGGGGGGCTGAGTGACGTCGCTCAACAAAACATTATTGCTTCCAAACCAGAAAATACATTTCCTGAAGGAAACGCGGGATGGTAGCCCATTTGGTGCCGTATGGTTCCCATTTGCTGCTAGGCTGTGGTTGCTGTGGGAGGGCAGAGGGATGAATAAACAACACATAGAGGAGTGCAGGTCAGTGTGGCTGTGGATTCGAGTTTGGGGATCTGCACTGAGTGAGTACATGCAGTTTGGTGGCTGTAGGTTAAAGAAAACAATAGGGTTTGAATGGGGGTGGAAATAAATGGGGCTCTATGGAAGGAATGAGGGATGGGGGCAATACAGGGGGCAAACCAGTACTGAATTTGTGCTCTGGGGTCTGCACTGAAATGGTGTATCAGAAACGATGTCTCTGGGTTGAGCAGAAGTACGGTAGACGGGAATGCCCTTTCCCATCCCATTCATTCTCAATGAAAATATCTTCTGCAAAAATTCAGTGCTGTTTGGAAACCTGTACATCTGATCAACAAGCTATGCTATGCTGTGCTACACCAATAAGAGTCCTTGGGTAAGACCCCTTACACCATAATGGCCTACCTGTAATACGAATAACCATGTATATCGCTCTGGATAAGAGCGTCAGCTAAATGCTATGAATGTAAATTGTGGTTGGTGTAGCTCAGCAGGTAACACCACTACCTGCCAGGGAACCACCACCACATGCAGGAGACTGGGGTTTGAATCCCGGTCTGGGTGACTATGCTGTGCTACACCAATAAGAGTCCTTGGGCAAGACTCCTAACACCACACTGGCCCACCTGTAATATGATTAACCCTGTAAGTCGCTCTGGATAAGAGCATCAGCTAAATGCTATGAATGTAAACGTATTTGAGGAGTGCTGCGTTTGTTGGCTCACTTGCCATAGCTGATGTTAGCTTTAATTGCTTAGCTATACCGGACCAACCGGGTTAGCTGAGACTATCAAAGACTTGCAGATTGTGGGTGACGCAGCTAAACAATAATCATTCCATGAATTTGCATTTGAGTGTCTATGCAGCATAATGTCCTACCTTTATTTCAGAGATCCCCCAGAATTTAGATCTGGAGATATTCAGGGGGTCCAAAAGGGTTGAAGGATTAATGGACTCTTGAATTTGTTAATTCGGCTTTATAACTTAGATAGCACAAGAAGAGAACAATAAAGACCAGATTTGTACAATTTAGGCATTAATGGGGGTCTGAGTGACATCACAGGTAACACAATGTTAGGTTCAGGTTCTCAGAAATGGTGTTAATGGCACAAACCAGCAAAAACAGCAGTATTTATATTCCATTTCTGATCAAATGGAGTTCCAGCTTAATGGAAGGGCCTACCAAACATCTCAAGTACCGAGTTCCCTGTAGAACTAAAGGGATCCACTGTCTATCCACATAGCAAATGAAACTTGTTAATCTAAAATTAGATGCTAAAGCCCAAGTGACCAACAGCAAAGCAGCAGAATAGTATAAAATGAAACACTGTGGCCCTAATTTCTCAAATAACATCTCTCTGGGTATGAATGCTGACCTAGGGTCAGATAGATATAGAGCACTGAAGCAAGGCTGATCTTGGATCAATGTTCTTACTCTGAGATGCTTGATAAATATGGGCCATTGGCCTGGGGCTTTACTTTCCTCATCCATTAGTAGAAGTAGAAATATTAAGATCTGAAAATAGCTCAAATCAATCATGGACCCAGTTCCTACCCACCCCCACCTGACAATGACATTCAATAGATAATGACCGACCGTGGAGGAAAGAAGCTGGACCCAGATCAGCCCTATTCGTCTGAGAAGTTTCATACATACATGCCTTCAAAGTAAAGCCATCAACATTTGACGCTATGGAGATTACGGTCTGATTATGTAGTCTGAGCACATGGGGTTGAAGACCACTGAAAAAATGTTTAACCCTGAATTGACCACCACAACAGTCACAAGAGGTGTTTAGCTTGTGGCTAACTCTGTGCTAGCTGCAGGGTGCTACTAACATACTGATAGCGTGTGGTAAAACAGTCATAAAGCTACACAGGTGATGATCTAGTATTGCCAGGTGTGTTTCCAGGTTTGGTGAACAGGCTTTCACGGCCTGAGCGTCTTGACATTCTTGACCTTTCCTGCCCTGGGATGCTAAAGAGCAACTGTCAAAATAAGGAATATAAGAGAAGACCTCCAGACATCAGAAAAAATAAAAGCTATAGTGTCCTCAACTGTGTTACCCTGAATAAGCCTCTTTCCTCTTTTAATCTATATTATCTTCTTGAGTAATAATACGTCCCAGGCTGTGAAATCTGCCCAGTCATGTCACAAAATATATAGACATTAAGTACAATATAATCTTTTTCTTAATGGTGTAAGACTAAAGTGATAACAGTCATTAACGTTATTGAATATATTCAACATCTGATCATATATATATATATATATATACACATATATATATATATATATATATATATATATATATATACATATATATATTCATATGTGTATATATATATATATATATATATATATATATATACATATATATATATATATATATATATATATATATATATATATATATATATATATATATATATATATATATATATATATATATACATATGAATATATGTATATATATGTATGTATGTACATATATATATATATATATACACATACAGACATATATATATATATATAAACACAGAAAAACATATATATACATATATACAAATATATATATATATATATATATATATATATATATATATATATATATATATATATATATATATATATATATAACTCCTATATAAATTTGTTTAAATTGGTATATAAAAGATAAATATGCCATCCGTAAGAACCTTGCATGTATTACAGGGCAACAAATAAATAAGAGCGTGATAAAAACTTGGAGCTGATGACGTGCAACCGGTGATGCCTTTAGCTGTAAACATCCATTGTGGTCTCGGTTAAAATCCTCTTCTTCTAGCTGCCTTGTTTCTAGTGTCCGTGGAAACACCCTGAAGGAACAGTGCCATTCACGTGTCTCGGAAATCCAGGATAAGGCAAAGTTTCTTGATATTAAATTAAAAAAAATCCTGTTAAAAAAAAATTAACATGTAGAAGCATGAGGTATTTGATCATCTTGTAGACAAACGTCCAACACGGAGACCAGACGATATGAAGAAAAGCAGACGCTGTACTGGGGTGACGTTTAAAACGGACCTGCCTCAGTTTCTCATTTGTATATACGATGCTCAAAAGGCTTTCGCCATTATTCAAGTAAATATGTACAAAAATACAGGATATAACAGTCAACAATGGCCGGGCCGCCTGAGCCGCACCGTCTCTTCTGTGGGATATAGTGTTTATACTCATATACTGTATGCTTATATTACAATACGAATAATCAGCAGAAACCTCCCCTTCCTCACGTCACAAAGGGGCCGACGCCTTCCAAACAAATGCCAGTTACTTCCTTCTATATCTCTACCATAAGCCTTCCCTGTACATTGCACTGACCAGTCCAAACCGCGTCTCCCTACCTTCATCACTGGCCACTAACCCTCCGTCCTGACCCTGACCCTTAACAACGAGCTCCAACACCCCATTGCCCCGATACTTAGCCAGCACAGGCTGCAAGAGAAGGAGAGGCAGATAAAAACAGCCCCCTAGGCGCCCCCCCCACTTCAGGAGGAGCGAGAGAGGGGTGAGAGAGAGAAGCAGTTGGGCTCCAGAGAGCAAGAGGGGGGCAGCAGTCAGGGCAGAGTGTAGCACAGCCACAGAGCTAGAGAGAGAGCCAGCAGCCAGGCCAGAGCAGCCTGAGCGGGAAAACAGAACACGGCTGGCTGGCAGCTGGACAGAGGGCGAGTACTTGAAGAGATCTTGGGGGCTGGGAACTCAGGGTCCGCCCTGGAGAGCCACTGGATTAGGAAGTTCCCTTTATCACCTGGAGGAAGATGGAACAGATGAATTAGAATAAGGAATGTGAGAGTCCTTAAGAGTCACGCTGCTATAGTTTCGCTGTACTGTGACCTATAACAGTAGAAGCATTGGGGCCCAAGTATGAACAACATGAGGCTGCTGATTATATGGTTGTTGATGAACGGTGAGTTATTCAAACGGAGTGCAGGATGGACTACACGGTGAACTACCAGGACTACTTGTGGGCTGGGTAAGTATCTTATATGTCTCTTGTGTCCAGAAGGAATCAACCAACAGGGATGAAACTTGGTGGGTAAGATGGACACCATAAGACATGCAAGCGATTCAGGTTTCACGCTCAGCCAGGCATGTGGCGTCAGCAAGGATGGGCCTTGCTGCACCTCACTGAACCAACAGCCATGATTGTGGACATTCAGTGAGCAGTGATGCCCAACATGAGTCATTCTGTTAGTGCCAGCACCACTGCAGCACCATCAGTCATCTATTGTTCCTGGTAACCTTAATCTTCCTTCCCCACACTGCAATCCCACACTTCCTTTTGTGTGCAGCTGTTCTTTTGCTGATGAGTGTATATATTTATGTCACTGTCCATAAAAAAACAAGTATCTCCAAAAAGGCAGCTTTACAGGAGAGGACAGAAACCCACTGTCATTATAATGTAAGTCTATGGAACCAGACGGTTTACCAAGCCAATTTGGGCCATTTCTGTTTGTCCATATATTATAAAATTCCAACACAGTGTAAACAGCTGCTGCTGTGTTCAAATGATGCATAAAAGTAAAAGTATATATACATAGAGCTTTAAGGTGGTGAGTAAGAGAGAGTGGTACTCACCAGAACATGGCATCAGCTGACATTTCCTGACGGTCTCTGGTTTGGTGTCCAGACAGACTCCAATAGTGTTATCAGGAGTGCTGCACATAACCTGCCGCTCCTGAGTTCCGTTTCCACAGGTCACAGAGCACTGCAGCCACATAGATAACAAAGTTAGCAACAGCATGAACACAGAACACCCAACTTACCCTGCTACGCCCTGCAGTGACAGGGGAAATACGGAGGTTCCCACTTTTAAAGGGGGAGCCATTATAGTTCTACTGGCCTTAACCTTTCCTTTAGTGTGTTAGCAGCTTTCTGTGTGATCTGCAAAGTTTCAAAGCCAAAACAAACTTGGTCCCACAGAAACCGCTTTCCTCAGCTGCCTAAAACCGCAATTGTACACCTTTGCAATCTCATAACAAAATCCTTATCACCCGCCTACAGGCAAGTTTGGCACAGCTTTCAACTGCCCTGGTGTTTTGAGTATTCAGAGCTGACCAATTAGAGCACACTAGGCATTTCAAGAGGCGGGGCTTAAAAACACAGGAGCCCTAATAGAGCATTTCAGACAGAGAGTGAGTATAGATGTACAGTAAACAAAAGTTTTGAGTATTGAGACATGTAAATCTATTCTAGTAGTCCAAAATAATTAAAAAAAAATAAATTCTGAATATTTGAATATGAAAATAAGAATATTAGGTTTCCTTTAAGGTCCAAAGCTTGAATTGCAAGCTAGCTTACACTATGACATAAAAAGGTATTAGCAAGCTGCCGTGACTTAGCAAGCTACCATGTTTTAGCAATCTACCATGATTTAGTAAACTACCATGGCTTAGGAAGCTACCATGACTTAGGGAGCTACCATGACTTGGGGAGCTACCATGATTTAGTAATGTACCATGGCTTAGGGAGCTACCATGGCTTAGGGAGCTACCATGGCTTAGCAAGCTACCATGACTTGGGGAGCTACCATGGCTTAGCAAGCTACCATGGCTTAGGGAGCTACCATGACTTGGGGAGCTACCATGGCTTAGCAAGCTACCATGGCTTAGGGAGCTACCATGGCTTAGGGAGCTACCATGGCTTAGCAAGCTACCATGGTTTAGCGAGCTACCATTGCTTAGGAAGCAGCAATGGCTTAGGAGACTACAATGTCTTAGAAAGCTACACTGGCTTAGTAAGCTACCATGGCTTAGTAAGCTACCATGGCTTAGCAAGCTACCATGGCTTAGTAAGCTACCATGGCCTAGCAAGCTACCATGGCTTAGTAAGCTACCATGGCCTAGCAAGCTACCATGGCTTAGTAAGCTACCATGGCCTAGCAAGCTACCATGGCTTAGCAAGATACCATGGCTTAGTAAGCTACCATGGCTTAGCAAGCTACCATGGCTTAGGAAGCTACCATTGCTTAGCAAGCTACCATGGCTTAGGGAGCTACCATGGTTTAGTAAGCTACAATGGCTTAGCAAGCTACCCTTTACTTAGTAAGCTACCATGGCTTAGTAAGCTACCATGGCTTAGGAAGCTACCATGGCTTAGCAAGCTACCATGGCTTAGCAAGCTACCATTGCTTAGCAAGCTACCATGGCTTAGGGAGCTACCATGGTTTAGTAAGCTACAATGGCTTAGCAAGCTACCCTTTACTTAGTAAGCTACCATGGCTTAGCAAGCTACCATGGCTTAGGGAGCTACCATGGCTTAGCAAGCTACCATGGCTTAGGGAGCTACCATGGTTTAGTAAGCTACCATGGCTTAGGGAGCTACCATGGCTTAGGAAGCTACCATGGCTTAGTAAGCTACCATGGCTTAGCAAGCTACCATGGCTTAGGAAGCTACCATTGCTTAGCAAGCTACCATGGCTTAGGAAGCTACCATTGCTTAGCAAGCTACCATGGCTTAGGGAGCTACAATGGTTTAGTAAGCTACAATGGCTTAGCAAGCTACCGTGGCTTTGGAAGCTACCATGGCCTAGGAAGCTACCATGGCTTAGGAAGCTACCATGGCTTTGGAAGCTACCGTGGCTTTGGAAGCTACCATGGCCTAGGAAGCTACCATGGCTTAGGAAGCTACCATGGCTTTGGAAGCTACCATGGCTTTGGAAGCTACCATGGCTTAGGAAGCTACCATGGCCTAGGAAGCTACCATGGCTTAGGAAGCTACCATGGCTTTGGAAGCTACCATGGCTTTGGAAGCTACCATGGCCTAGCAAGCTACCATGGCCTAGCAAGCTACCATGGCTTAGTAAGATACCATGGTTTAGGAAGCTACCATGGCTTATCAAGCTACCAAGGCTTAGTAAGATACCATGGCTTAGGAAGTTACCATGTCTTAGTAAGCTACCATGGCATAGCAAGCTACCATGGTTTAGGAAGCTACCATGGTTTAGGAAGCTACCATGGTTTAGTAAGCTACCATGGCATAGCAAGCTACCATGTTTTAGGAAGCTACCATGGTTTAGTAAGCTACCATGGCATAGCAAGCTACCATGGTTTAGGAAGCTACCATGGCTTAGCAAGCTACCATGTTTTAGGAAGCTACCATGGCTTAGTAAGCTACCATGTTTTAGGGAGCTACCATGGCTTAGCAAGCTACCATGAAACTGTCTAAATTAGCTCATGGCAACTCACTGGCAACTATCCGTTATACCCTTTTATAGTACATTAATAGAATTAATTGGACATCATACTTCAGACTGGTGGTGGAGGTTGTGTGTGCAATTTGCAAACTACAATGTAAAGCTTTGTTCAAAATCTGTGCTAAAGGTGGAGCTCACCTGGGACCAGGGTCCAGTTCTCCATTGCGCAGGACAGAGGTGCCGGTTGCAAGAGCGACGGCCCTCAGGCCGGTCGTCATTGCAGTATTTGGAGTTGATGGTTTTCTGCGTGCCGTCCGGCTGAGGCCTCACACAGCGCACGGGCCGGGTCTGAGTGCCCGTCTTACCGCATGACTTGCTGCACTCCTCCCAGTCTCCCGTTACCCAACTGCGAAAGACACACACACAGCATCTCTACCGCGACCTATCTGATGACACCCTTCGGTTTCAGCACTGCCTTGCATGTTCAGTAATCTATCACAGCACTGCTTACACTGGATCTGAGCACTGTTTCTGGTTGCAGGCTCGGCTGATGGCACGAGGTTTGGAGATGTTGGCACAGAACGTGCGGTGCACCATCTTGCCGTCTGACTTCCTGCGGCAGCCAAAGCGTGTGTACTGCTTCCCTGCAACACAGGAAAATAGACCACCATACAAGCTGTGGTCAACCACTACTGGTCAGGATCACTCAGGGTGCGTGGCCATGGTTTCAGTGCTAGCGTACCTCCACCACACGGCTTGGAGCAGTGGGACCATTTCTTCAGGGCCCACTCGAAGTAGGCAGTGTCGTCCTGAGGTATGCTGTTCTCCATAGATGACGATGGGTCCTCTGGCAGGATATACTTGTAGGACAGTGTGACTTTGGACATGCTGTGAGATTGGACCTGGAGATGAAACGACAACTGTAAATAACATTTCCTAAATGTATATATGATGTATGATCCAGATTTGGATGTTGGGCATAAGCATATCAGTGGAACCTCCAATGCCCACACTCAAACTGTGCTGACTCTCCATTGCTACTGTCCATGTAAGAAAACCGGACTATGGAATGCTCATTCCGATTACCATGATGAGGACTCCATATCCCAGCGGGCCTGTGGTCTGGACTGTCTCCATGTCATCGTCGTTGCTATACTCCCACAGCACGCCTTTCTCGATCACCATTCTTGACTCAGGAAACTCGCCCTCATCGTTCAGGAACAGGTGGTCCGTGGCCTGGTTCTTCACCGCTAACGGGAAAAGCATGGACTTTACGTAACCACAACTCTCACAACATTATAACTCACGAGAAAGAAGAAGGAGGCAAGGAGAAACAAAGATCAGCCTCGGATAAGTCGTTATTGGAGAGGCTGGAGTGATGGAGATAAATCAACACGTTGGGAAGCGTTACTTCCTAGAGGTTCAGATGTTCCATGGGCACCGAGGCGGCGAGCTGGAACCTGTAAATTTCTCACTGCCAAGAAGAGCCCAGATTGCTCCATCAATAACAAGCAGTCGGAGGCCAAACACTCTGACTTGAGTTACGAGCGGTAGATTTTTTTTTTTTTTGCTGAGCTTTACACAGGCGTTCATTGGGATGAAGATCCTTACCCAGAATGTGTGGTGTTCCTTTAAACTCCCGGATAAAAACATGCCGTGCTCCTCTGGGAATTTCCAGGATCTTCAGGAAACCTGTGGGTTTGGTTTAGACAATGATGAAGAAGCTACTTGTGGAAAGAAAATAAAATGAGTGCTTTGATGTTGCCAAAAATGGGAATGCACTGGGAGAGCCTAGTGGTGCTTTTCCAGAAACATATCCAGGCTAGGAAAACTGGAAATAGGGTGTTACTGGTGATGCACCATTGCATTTTGCATTAGGTTCAGACTGCAAATGAAGCGAGCCATGGACAGTTTTTGGATGTTTCTAATTATTGGATTTATGCAATATAATAAAACACAGAGCCTGGTAATGTAGACGTAATGAAGACCGACGGGAACAAAATGCTGCGCCCACCTTGTTTCTTGGTGCTACGGGTAAAGTTTCCTTTGACGATCCTGCAGGTGGAGTTGTCTCCTCTACATACGCCACACTTATCCTCTTCCATCTCCGAGGCAATCACATTATCACAGCCCACTTTCTGCACACACATCAGAGGCAAAGAGGTCAAGCTGACTAAGGCAAGATCCATATGCAATCCTAGACTTTGTGGAAGTTCTGGGTCAGGTCAGTCCCACCAGTGCTTTGCTAGTGACCATTACCAACATCTTTTAACCCTCGGGGGTTCACAGTTGCATCCAGAAGGAAACGGCAGGCTTGCAATGCAAGCGTCTCCACCAAGACAAAAGCGGGACTCATCACTGAAGATGACCCGCTGCCATTCTGAGTCACTCCATGACAGTCTGGCACGACACCATTGCAGATTTGGCGACATTGATGTGGTGTTGGGGCAGTCATGGTAGTTGTCTGCATGTGCTGTGTCGTGCAGCCGTCTGCCAGTGGTTCAGACTGGATGACTCATGGAGGATGTCACTGCTTGCTGAATGTCCACAATTGTGGCTGTGTAGGATTCCCAGAGCCTTCATGGCGCTGGTGCACCAAGTATCCACTTTTATGAAATGTGAAAGGTCTCTTACATTTTTGTCTAATTATGGTCAGCGTTTGTCATAACACAGAGTGCCGACTCAAACTTCCAGTACCTGATGTAAACATGTTATATAACAATGTAATTACTTATGTAATAACAATTGTAATAACAGCTATTATGGTTCAGTAACATAGCAAAGAGAGACAGTAATAACTCTGGACTTCTAAGCATTAATCATCAATAATAAAGACCGCACCCAACCCATCCCTGAACATTCTGACACAAGATGATGTATTGCTGCCCCACCTATGGATCTAGCTTGTATGCCTCATGCACAAACACCAGTGTAATATATCAAAATACATCCCTTACATTCAACTTCTATGTCCAATTCTTTATTCTTTTATTCATATTCAGATCTTTTTGTTGTTTTTGATAGATCACTTGATCTACTTCTCTAATACATCTGTATCTGGTTTGGACCTTAATGTACAAACCGGATTCCAAAAATAACAAAGACTTTTAAGTTATCATCATCAACCGTGCATAACATCATCAAAAGATTCAGAGAATCTGGAACAATCGCTGTGCATAAGGGTCAAGGCCGTAAAACTCTACTGGATGCTCGAGATCTCCGGGCCCTTAAACGTCACTGCACCTCAAACAGGAATGCCACTGTCAAGGAAATAACGGAATGGGCTCAGGAATACTTCCAGAAAGCATTGTCAGTGAACCCAGTCCACCGTGCCATCCGCCGTTGCCAGCTGAAACTCTACAGTGCAAAAAGGAAGCCATTTCTAAGCAAGCTCCACAAGCTCAGACGTTTGCACTGGGCCAGGGGTCTTTTAAAATGGAGTGTGGCAAAATGGAAGACTGTTCTGTGGTCAGATGAGTCACGATTTGAAGTTCTTTATGGAACACTGGGACGCCATGTCATCCGGACCAGAGAGGACAAGGATAACCCAAGTTGTTATCAACGCTCCGTTCAGAAGCCTGCATCACTGATGGTATGGGGTTGCATGAGTGCTTGTGGCATGGGAAGCTTGCATGTCTGGAAAGGCACCATTAATGCAGAGAACTATGTTCAGGTTCTAGAACAACATATGCTCCCATCTAGACGTCATCTCTTTCAGGGAAGACCCTGCATTCTTCAACAAGATAATGACAGACCACATTCTGCAGCAATCACAACATCATGGCTACGTAGGAGAAGGATCCGGGTACTGAAATGGCCAGCCTGCAGTCCAGATCTTTCACCTATAGAGAACATTTGGCGCATCATAAAGAGGAAGGTGCGACAAAGAAGGCCCAAGACGATTGAACAGTTAGAGGCCTGTGTTAGACATGAATGGGAGAGCATTCCTATTTCTGAACTTGAGAAACTGGTCTCCTCTGTCCCCAGACGTCTGTTGAGTGTTGTAAGAAGAAGGGGGGATGCCACACAGTGGTAAAAATGGCCTTGTCCCAACTTTTTAGGGATTTGTTGACGCCATGAAATTTTGAAACAACATATTTTTCCCTTAAAATGATACATTCTCTCAGTTTAAACTTCTGATCTGTGATTTGTGTTCTATTCTGAATAAAATATTAGATGTTGGCACCTCCACATCATCGCATTCAGTTTTTATTCACAATTTGTTTAGTGTCCCAACTTTTTTGGAATCGGTTTGTATTTCTGTATTGTGTGTTTTTATTTACACTCTATTCTGTACAGAGCATGTCTTGTTTTGCGGAGTTCTTGGGCCATCCTGTGTTCACGGCAGGTTTAAGATCTACTCACAGATGTGAACTGCGAGGGACATTCCTAAAGCTACAGCCTGCGTTTCTTGAAGTGGTTTGTGTTGGGCGTTGAGCCGTGTTTTGGATTATTGTCCTGCTGTACATGCCAGTGTCTTTCAGGCTTCATTTCCCCGACTGTCTGTCACATTTGCTTCCAAAATTTGTTGCTATTTATTGGAATCCATTTTTACATCTTCCCTGTACAGTGTCTTCAGTGACTTCCATCCAACCCCACAATGGATCCAACCCCAGGCTTGACAGTCAGCTGCTCCATTCGTCCTCTTTGACCTTTTCTCTTGTTTTCTTTAGTGATTACAGCCAAAGAGTTTCATTCATACTCATCAGTCCGTAGCACTTGTTTACAAGATGCGTTCGCTCTGTTTAGACGTCGTTTTGCACAGTGCTGAGTAAGGGGGAGGCTTCCTTCTGATGACTCTTCCATGCCGATCAATCAGTAGAATGATGCAACCCCCACTCTAAGCTACATCGTCCTTCAGATAGATAGATAGATAGATAGATAGATAGCTAGATAGCTAGATAGATAGATAGATAGATAGTTCCCATGAGGCACAGTACCACTTGCTTTGGGCTGATGGTAGAGTTCATGTGTGGTGCCGACCCACAGAAGCCATAGACCTCAGTTGTCAATAAGGCACTGTGCAGGCTGGTGGTGGGTGGTGGTTCCATACTCGAGTGGTGTGTTCTCATGGCATGGGTTGGTTCCACTGGTCTGTCTAAGCACGTTATAGACTGGAGACCACTAAATGTCACTGATTGGTGACCACTTACAGCCCTTCATGGACTTCATGTACCCTGACAGTGATATTCCAGCAGGATTATGCACCATGCCATCAGGCCCAAGCTGCACAGAGTTGGTTTCCTGACGGTCATTTGCAGGCATGTGGGGGTTTTGCTTTGCATTTTTGGCCAGAGTACAAGCAGTTCTTTTTCCAAAAGCCATGAGTAGACATACGTTAGCACCGTTTTCAGATCCTTAGCCAAATGCTTAGAGGAATGCATGGAATCTGTGAACCAGTGTAGTTATATGTATTATATATACTGTTTAAAAAAAGAAAAAAGTAAAATAGCTTGTGCAAAAATGCGCACCTGCATCTCTGCATTTACAGTAGCAGAAGAACTGCTGCAGTGGGTGTTCTTCAGCTAAGGCTCCCAGACATTATTGTGCACATTCTTAGTTTTATCTAGCCTGATTCGACCTGGAGCATTCTTTCAGAAGGGCCACCTTAGCAGAAAGCACGCAGCTGCAGCATATGTAGCAGAGTGGTCCAGGAACCGAGCTGGAGCATACGCTGTAGCTGCCCATTTGTGCAAATAAATGTGAAGCTTGGCACAGCCGGATGGAAAAGGCTCATCCTCGTGAATGCAACAGCGGAAAGACGAACCAAAAGAGCGAACAAGGGAGCAAAGCCCAGGATAGCCAGCTCAGCTACAGAGCTTCCAATTACACTGGACATTATCGGTTTGAGAGGATAAAGGAATAGTTCCATGAACCATCCGCCACACACAGCTTTCTCTTCACCCCGACCAAGGCGTACTTGGTGTCCAAAGTTTGTTATGAGGTGAACCAGCAATGCAACTTGATGATTTAGGTATGCAGTTTGCACAGTATCTTACTAGGCTACAAATTAGTCAATCCTGAAGGCACCAGTCGACAGTGCCCGACCTACAGTGCTAGTCAGACTGCAGTCTGAGGACAGACATCTTTTCCTGCCAAGCAGAAAGCCCAGCATACCTACATAGTGTGTGCGAGCCCTATCACACGTAGCTACATTAGCCTCATAGCACCAGTACAAAACGAATCCAGGATAATCCATGGTAATCTGGGTAATGGAGTTCAGGGTAATGGATTTGATCAACTTTGACACTATTATTTGAAAGGGGAAGCATTCCACTGACAGACCCTACACCACCCACATTACTTACCTCACACTCTCCACGCACACACACGCTGTGGGGATCCTTATAGGAGCAGCGTGTGCCATCATGCACCATCCTCTTCATGGACACCACATCGCCCGTCTCTTTAGACTGGCAGTACAGCTGGCATCTCTCCTCAGCTGCCGGCCCCCACACAAAAACACAGAGGAGAAAGGGCTTTCAAACGCGGTGAAGCAACTCTGGATGGTATCGACACCTTTTTATAAACCACAATGCAATATTTTCCTTCTGACGTCTGAAATGCTGGAACAAAAGGAGCCAAATGTGCAAATATATGACACACTATGATTAGTATTTAATGTTTCACATGCTGCACTCCATTTAACAAACAGGACTAATTATGCCCTCTGTGTAACGAATGCAGTGGGG
>JAMWET010007397.1:55000-92500 GCA_024036415.1 Prochilodus magdalenae | reverse complement strand
TTGTAAGGAGAGTAAGCCCTTATGAAACGATAATATATGGCAATGTATTGGAAAATATAGTGCAATATATTAAATAATATAATGTCATATGTGGGAAACAAGTGCATATATTTAGCATATATTTATATAGTGATACATATATTACAATATATTGTATAATACATATTATTTTAGATTATTGCCACTATTTTATATATTGTAAATATATGGCAGTATTGTATATATATACTGTAATTGCCGGCTTTTCATATATTGTATGTAATAGACATCATATGTATTTCTCCATATGTGTTTGCATATATGATAATATATATAGTTATATATAAAATATTCTCACATATATAAAACTATATATAGTATCATATATGCAAACACATATGGAGAAATACATATGACGTCTATTACATATAAAATGAAATATATTACAGTATATAAGTAAATATATATTATACTACCATACATACAATATATGAAAAGTGGCAATTCCTTATGTATTATACATTATATTGTAATATATTTATCACTATATAAATATATGCTAAATATATGCACTTGTTTCCCACATATGACATTGTATTATTTAATATATTGCACTATATTTTCCAATACATTGCCATATATTATCGTTTCATAAGGGAGGAATTCAGGTGTTGTTCCACTTTCCAGTTCCTAGGTTTAAGCGGGTTACCAACTTTCCCCAAACTCTCTCTCTCTCTATTTTATTCACAACACACACAATGTATGGTGCAGAGTGCGCTATGCCAACAGCACTGACTGCTAAGTGGTTCTTTGTGCAGGCTGAGTGCAAAAGCAGGTGACGGCGAGTAAGAGTCCATTAAGACTCACATGGGGTTGTCACACTGGCGGGTGCGGAAGCGAACGCCTCCTCCGCAGGTGCGCGAGCAGGAGCCAAACTTAGTCCACTGGCCCCAGTGCCCGTCCTGCCTCAGAATGTCCGAGGACAGCTTGATACAGTGACCCTTAAAGCAGTGCTGCGGGAGGAAGAGAGGGAATTAAGCATCCGCCAGTCTCATTTTGGTTTGCATTAGATACTGTTTGCATATAAAGCTTGTCAAAAGTTTGGGGACAGTTTCCTTATTAAGGATTTGTTTATGATCTGTCTGTATAATTCAGTCATTAGGATGCATTCACAGTCTTTCAGAGTGGCTTGATGTTATATGTGTTATTCTAGAGAAGTGTATGAAGTGGGGATTGATAATAATGGCAGTGATGGGAACCAGAAGTCTGAAGCGATTAGGGCCTCTGAAGGTTGAAGCTCACATGAAGCTCTTAAATGAGATTGACCATCAGTCTACAGAAGACATGTAGTTGCACATGTTGAATTGGATAGCACAAAGATGGTGACTTCTGATTCCTCTCACTTCCAACCTTTTAGAGATGGGCAGCCCAACACAGGACTACATGTACATGAGACATCACTGGTGTTGTGCCAGATCGTCATGGAGGGACTCCGTGGTACCGTGGTCTATGTGGGAATATTCAAGCTGAATGGAACACCATTAGGAGCCTCTACAACTCCATCCAGAGACATCTGGCATGTTGCTACCTGATGCCATACTGAGAGACACTACTTCTGTATGTGTAGCTCAATAAATATTCCCCATATCAGTCTAAATGTATCATTTATGGCTCCTGGTAACCTTTATCGTCCTTCCCAAGAGCACTGCAATCCCACACTTCCTTCTGGGTACAGCTATTCTATTGACGTTGGGTGTAGTTCTTCAATGGCATCACTCCAAAAGCACATTTAGTGAATAAAAAAAAAAATTGGAGCTTTTATAATTCGATTATTTCAGTTCTGCAGTGTTTCCCAAGAAAACGTGGTTAGATCCAAACAGATTCCGATTTAATACAATACACTGTTGCATAGAAAAGGCTAGGTGTCCCCAAACTTTTGGACAGTATAGCTTTTACCATAGAAACAGTGCTGAAGAACAGGAACTTCAGCCTGTGTGTGTTTTCTTTCATTAATGTGGTTCCTACCTTTCCCGTAGCGCACTTGGTGCCGTCGATGGGAGGGCCTTTCTTAGTCTTGCAGAAGAAAGGGTTCTCCGGGTGGCTGCACCACAGCTGCTTGCAGGGGTCGTAGGTGCTGTACTAAAAGAAACAGTCATGCTCGCATTCACACATGCAGCTCGCAGAGGCCAAGGCTACAATATCACCAGCACAGAAGAAAACTGAAATCTCCATGCAAAACCGAAGGCAAGGCAAGTTTACACCCACGTTTCACACTCAATCACAGAGGGGGAGAGGAGGACTACCTTCAGCCGGCTGCAAAAACAGACTGAATATTCAAACTACACCACCCTTTATGCTTTATATGGCTCCTAAGGAGTCACTTTCTGAAACCCTAGGCTCGTGTGCATGTCTGCACTGCAGAGTGGTGGATGCGGCTGTATGCTAACACCAACACATGTCTGCTTTGGGCGACACATTTAAAACACAGTTACTTCACATGGAGGACACAGAAAGAGTCAAAGGAATGAATGGCAGAAAAACGTGACGACTACTAGAGGAGGGTGCCATACACAGGAAGGACACCTCTCCGATTAAAGGCTGACCCCCTTACCTGCTTCGCTGGCCGTGCCACCTTTTGCAGCTAAGAAGACAGTTCGATAAGACAGTGAAGTCAAGTGTCCCACCAAATTCTCCACTTTACCAAGAAGCCTCAAAGGAATACTTCACTCCAAAACGTGCTAAATCCACTAACGATGAATCGGTTGTACGAAAGGAACTAGGCCAGAAATCTTTCTAACAGCCGTACGTTGTCAGCAGTGGTAGCTTTTTTAGGTGAAGTACTCCTGGAAGGCAAATTCCACTCTTAGACTGGATTCAGTGATGAGCTGTGGAGCCTACTGCTGTAATGTGGCACCAGTCAAAAGCTTAGTCACACATCCTCAAAGCTTTTCCTCGTTTTGGTGATATTACATTTTTTTACATTTCGCTATATTGAGAAGGTGCCTGAGAGGCTTTTCCAATAGGGAGCTCCGCATGAGGGGCATGCACAGTGTATGCAAAAGTCTGAACAGCCCAGGTTTTCCGAGTAAGAAATGCTATAGAATGGAAGCCCATATTTACATATCTGAATATGAGTTCAGTACATTAAACTGACATACCGTGAACCTCAAACACTTGCGTTCCTGATTCAGATCCAAATCCTGCATTTACAAAAGAGGGACGTAAATAGGCCGACTCTGAAATCCTACACAGCTACATATGAGTCGTAAATTATTATTTATGCCCTTGAATATTACATATAATGACAACAAATGGTGGACTATGCACGGAAATCCGGCATTCCAGGTTGTGAAGACAATGTTGGGGGTTTTCAAAACTGTTAACGGACAAAACTGTTAACAGACAAAACTGTTAACGCTAAAACAGTGAACGCTAATCTAAGTATATCGTCGCTGTCCAATGAAAAACATGTATCTCCATTTTTGTCCATTTTGACTTTTATGCATTATTTGAAAACTGCAGCTCCTGTTTACACTTTGTGAGATTTGCATGATGAATGGACCAATTAAAATGGCCCAAAAGTCCTTGGTAAAACGTCTGGTTCCATTGACTTACATTAAAATTGAATGAGGTTTTTGGTCTCTCCTGTAAAGTTGCCATTTTGGAGATACTTGTTTTTCTTTGGACAGTGACGATATACTGGAATGCGCTGCATTGCACTACTAATGACCCCAGCTTATCTTCTCTCTAAGTGTGAACACTGGTTTGGGAGTGCTAGGCAGTGCACTTCTCCTTATGTTCTTCTCTCTAGGTACAGCACAAGACCCTGGTTCTGGCAGTGTCGGAGCTGAAGGCTAGTTTAGACTGTAACCTATGTGTACTAGCTAACATACACACCCTGACTGAACACTAAGCACCCTTCTAGGTCTCTCTGGATAAGAGCGTCTGCTAAATGCCATAAATGTAAATCTTTACATATAGGCTGAGATTAGCTTCCTGTTTGCCAGACCCTTAATCAGATGTTTTGTTCTACCTTAAATGCTAGGGCTTTTCCTTTTAAGGCGGAATGGATTGTTCTCAACAAAGCCAACGTCAGCTCTTAGATCCGTAACAAGATCCTGGACGCCTTGAATTTATCACAGAATCAAAAGCACCTGTATGCAGAGCTTATGCTGTGTGATCTAGTCCACTTTCTCAAAGCTAAAGTAGATCATCTTAAACTGAAAGGTTTATAGTTTGACTCCTGTGTGACTCCTGTGTGAGCCATTGCATGGTCTCACTGCAAACCAGCCAATCAGAGCAGAGCTCATCATATTATTCAGAACACTCGCTCGTCTCTCTCACCTACTCATCTTCTAACCTGCTTAATCCTACAGGGTCACAGGGGCTGGAGCCTATTCCAGATCTCAAAGGACGGGAGGCAGGAAACACCCTGGACAGGTTGCCAGTCCTTTGCAGGGCACATACACACACTAACACCTAGCAGGGGTCAATTTAGCATCTTCAGCTCAGCTAACTGCAAGTGTTTGGGTTGTGGGAGGAAACCCATTTGGACGCAGGGATGAACATGGACACTCCACACAGAAAAGACCCCACCTGGGACTCTAACCCAGGCCCTTTTTGGTGGGAGGCAACAGCACCACCCACTACGCCACTGTACCACCCAAAGTGGCAAAACAGCTAGTTTTATTCCAGGTTTATTTATTTATTCTAGTTTTATTCTATATATTGACATCATATAGTTGGAAATGGGCATGTAAAACCACATCTGGCCATTTCTGATCAGAGAACAGGATAATTACATTCAGTGTCACCTTTTACATTTTAAATGTCACTTAAATTTGCAAACTTAAAACTTTTCAGTGAACATAAGTTAACATATCACATACATTACTATTATAATGTGAGATTTCTATTTTTATTTCTATTTTTAATAGTATATAATATTAAAATATGTTAGATATTTGCACAGGCCAGATGTTAGGTTTAATTTTTTTCCAAAATGTCAAATTCAGCAGTGATAATCCATTAAAAGCTGCAGAGTTACGCTCTCTGTTTATGATCTCACATAACCTGGGACACCCAAACTTTTGCATATGGCTGTGTGTATATGTACAATACAGCTATGGGAAAATAACGGCCCTATTATATTCATCTTCCAAACGCGGCATAAGCCTTTAGATCATATAGCATTTATGATTATAAACATACTTTTGACTGGTACCGTGTGTTTTCCAGTGATGCGAGGATGGCCAGTTACAGGATGCTGCCACTATACAGTGCAACAGTACATTATGAGTGAATAATCAAAGGTGGTTACAACTGAATGAGATGGGGAGAGCTGAGAGTGTTAGCGCCAGTGTGTCAGCGCCAGTGTGATGTGTCTCACTCACCGCCGTGCACATCATGTAACCCATGCCAAAGTCAAAGCGGCACTGCTCGTTCATGGAGTAATGCAGGCCTGGCAGCTGCGGCAAGGATGGCCACTCGTGATCAAAGGGGTCATCGCGAAGACAGTCATACGTGCTGTGGGAAAGACACCTTATTATTATTATCGGTTTTATAATAGAGGAACAGGCACTCAGGTTACCCACCATATATGCCTTTAGCTATATGGAAGCGAATGCCTTATTGGTGAGTATGTGCCATACATCATTTTGACACCTGTGTACACTCATCATTACAGAAACAGCTGTAGCTGTGGTGGGTAGGTTTGACATCATGAGACATGCGTATGATAAAAGTTTAATGCTCCACCCTGTCTGCAAGGACAGGCCTTACTGCTGCACCTGACTGACCCAACAGTCACGACTGCACGGCGCAGGACTACATGCACACAGACCCTTACAACGACTGCCCTTAACGTCAATGTCAAGACGTCAATGTCGCTGATGGTGTTAGACTGTCATGGAGTAACTCAGAATGGCAGCGGGTCATATTCAGTGACGAGTCCCGCTTTTGTCTTGGTGGAGAAGACGTGACTAATTCATGTGTGGGGACACCTGGTCCATAGCTAGGCAAATGGTTTGTCCAATAGGCCTGGTATCACCCAGACCCTTAATCAGATGTTGGGTTCTACCTTAAATGCTAGGGCTTGTCCTTTTAAGGCGGAATGGAAAGTTCTCGAAAACAAAGCCAACGTCCAATAGGTTTGTCCAATAGGCCTGGTATCACCCAGACCCTTAATCAGATGTTCGGTGCTACCTTAAATGCTAGGGCTTGTCCTTTTAAGGCGGAATGGAAAGTTCTCGAAACAAAGCCAACATCCAATAGGTTCTCAGAAGCTCTTTTGTCCAACAGGCCTAGTGTCACCCAGTTCCACCCCTACTGCAAAATCTACAGGAACTGTGTTGGGTTCTAAAATAGGGCTTCGAGCTGCAATGGAAGTTCTCGAAACAAAGCCAACGTCCAATAGGTTTGTCCAATGGATTATCACCCAGGAACCTTAATCAGATGAACCTCTTGTCCTTTTACAACTCCATGCCATCACCCCAGACCCTTAATCAGATGTTGGGTTATACCTTAAATGCTAGGGCTTGGGCCAACGCCCAATAGACATGCCGTTCTACCTTAAAAGCTAGGGCTTGTCCCTTTAAGGCGGAATGGAAGTTCTCGAAAACAAAGCTTGTCCAATAGGCCTGATCACCCAGACCCTTGACAGATGTTTGGTGCTACCTTCTAGGGCTTGTCCTTTTAAGGCAGTGTAAAAGCTCGAAACAATAAATCCAATTTTGTCCCCCTGGTATCACCTAGCTCCACCCCTACTGCAAAATCTGCAGGAACTGTGTGAGAATGTTCAAGCTGCATGGGATGGATTATCACAGGACACCACTAGGAACCTCTACAACTCCATGCCGAGACGTCTGACATGCGGCGTTAGCAAACACGGCGGCCTGATACCACCTGACACTACTTCTGTATGTGTAGCTCAATAAATATTCCCCATATCAGTCTAAATGTATCATCATCTATTGTTCCTGGTCACCTTTATCTTCCTTCCCTACAGCACTGCAGTCCCACACTTCCTTCTGGGTGCAGCTATTGTTTTTGATAATGAGTGTAATTTCTATACCTTGTCTGTGCAATACCCATATGTGCACTTCAATTTATTTTATCTCTATAAATTCTATATATCTTTCTATTTATCTTAAATTATCATATTTTTAGTTATTACAAACAGAAAAAGGGTGAAGCTGTACAAACAAACCTGCTAATAGAGAATATATGGAACCGAAATGGCACTATGAGAGTAACTGTGTAAGTCGGTATGCAATTACACATAAATACAAAACAACATTAATAACTCTAGACGTTTATAATGCAATAGAATGGAAATCAATACATTACTCACTGAAGCACTTACATTCCGGTCAAACTGTCTTTCATAAATCCTCATAAGAGAAAGTGAGTCTTTCTTATTGCCCTTCTCTCTGTCCCCACCAGCGTACTCAGACAAGCCACCTGCTTTTAGGCTTCATAAAACTTAATAGTTACTTAGTAAAACTCCACTTAAGCTTTAACCTTTCAGGCTGACACCTGAGCATTTGGCTCACAGCTGTAAACTAATGGCAGTGCAGTGTGGAGCTAATGGGGGTGAAAGAGGGGAGGGGGATTGGGACTTACTTTAGGTATCTGCTGAGCTCCTGTTGGCTACAGCGCGACCAGTGGAAGCGGTGGAAAGCTGCCTGCACCAGAGGAGCCATGATGCTGCCCATGGGGACCTCGTCTCCACACTCGTTGCCCTGGCCGTCGTGCTCCATCCCTAACCTGAGCAGTACATAACACACACACATATGCACAGTCTATAGACGTTCACAGACTGAACACACACTCGCTTAGATTACGGTAAAGGTGCCATAGAATGGAAAACCGGTTTAACACTGTCATAGCTGGATCGTTGAAGCTCGGTACTCAGGACTGATATACCGTGAGCCTTAAACACTGTTGCTCCTTCTTCAAGTATCTGAATCCCACAGTTATAAAAGGGAGACATAACAGGCCCAATCTGAAATCCTGAACTGTTACATAACAGACTCATTCATATTTATGCCCCCCCAACATTTACATACACCAGCTCACGTTCTAGGCTGGAGCGACAATGGAGCAACAGGAATGAAAATGGCTGACTGTACAGGAATGGACGGTTCCAGGTTGGGAATGTCAGCACTTTTCATACCCTTTCCAAGGAATTATAAAATGGCATGACTAATGTTCCTCTTGAAACAAGGTTGAGGGTTGTGGTTGGTGTAGCTCAGCAGACAACACCACTACCCAGCAAGGAGCCACCACCATGTGTGGGAGGCTGGGGTTCGAATCCTGGTCTGGGTGACTATGCTGTGCTACACCAATAGGAGTCCTTGGGCAAGACTCCTAACACTATCTGTGATATGAATACCCTTGTAAGTTGCTCTAGATAAGAGCGTCAGCTAAATGCTGTAAATGTTGAGGGTTGCTTCCTGCTTTTCATCGGACATTCTGCTCCACTTTAAATGCTACTGTGCATCATGACGTCCAGCATTGCAGCAGCACTTAAGGTGGTGCCTGTCTGTAAACCAGCAAATCAGAGCAGAGCTCATCAAAGTACTGATGAGCTCAGCAAAAAGGTAGGACCAAATTATAGGGGGGGAAAAAAAATGAATTTTGTTCTACGCAGAACATCAGAGAACAATACAGAGTGTTGTTCTATGGCACCTTTAAAGTACACTCATCATCAAAAGAACAGCTGCACAGACAGTTTAACTCAGAAGGGACAGGAGTTAAACTTGGTGGGTTGGTGTGACATTATGCGATATGCAAGTTTCACCCTCGGCCATGTACATGACGTGAGCAAGGACAGGCCTTTTCGCTGTACCTGACTGAACCAACAGCCACAACTGTGGATATTCAGCGAGCAGTGATGCCCACCATGAGGCCTTCTGTTAGTGCCAGCAGTCCCAATAGCACTGCAATCGCACACTTCCTTCTGGGTGCAGTTATTCTTTTGATGATGATTACAATAAACAGCTTGACCAAAAATTCAGTCCCAATTTTGTAAAAATTGCATGCCTGAATCATCATACGCTTGCCTCAGACAACACTGAGAAACCTCAGAAATGGACTAGATAGCATAGTCAAACACAGTACGTGTAGTACGTGTAGGCTTAATATGTATAGGTCCATATTTCTATATTAATAGCTTACAGTGAATCAGAAACAATACAATCAGCACTCGAGATTACTAACAACTTGGGGCAGTTGGGAATCTGAGGGACGTGCATGATGGTCTAGTGATATAACACACTTTATGTGGTGCTAATTTTGAGGAGTGACAGACTAGAGGTGGCACTGATGCGATCACTGGTGGTGGTATTGGGCCAATACCAGCATCAAGTGAAGATCAGTCTAATGAATGTGATCCAGGTCTGTTGGTCACCTAGGTGCAAATAGCAAAATCGGAGTAATGCAAATCCAACAGGGCTCAACATGAACCGTTCTGGACCATTTGTGAGAGTGGAATAAAAAGTTTCCTGCCCCCAAAACCAGGACCAAGCGAGTGATTTTCAATGCTGCTGTCCTGAACCTGTGTTTTACCTGTCCTCTACCAATGTGGTAATTACCATGTTGAGCCAAGTCATATCATACCATCAGTATACTGTCACAGGATAAGACTAAGGGGTGTGTAGTAAAGTACCTTGAACATAATATAAGCTCCCCAGACAAAAAATGGTAGGAGGTGTAAAACCTCCACAGGTATGAGTAAAAGCGTGATTCGATTTGGAATAGACTGGACAATGTTCTACATGTAGCTGGGCCAGATTTGGTGGATGCCTCCCTGGCATTTTACTGGTCGAGCCAGGTAGTTCAAAAGATGTTCATAAGGATTCAAGTCTGGGGGGATTGCAGGCCAGTCCGGATGTGTGAATTCCAATTCATCATGCCAATCGGTCAAATTTGCAGCCCTGTGAATGTGAGTATAGTCATCTTGGTATACAGGAGTAGGAATGTTATGTTCCTCAGTAAGGTGATGAGCTAAAGGCAAAACCTGGTTGCCTAGCAGCTCAATGTAGACACAGTGTTTCAAATTTACTATCACCTCAACCAACCACTTATAAGCAATTGAATAAGTTTGTGTCACGCCTCCGGGTCTCTCTGGTCCTTTCGCCCTTCCGGACTCCACTTCCCAGAGGGCTACGCTCGATGACGTCACACTCACGTGCTCCCAATCGGCAGTCCCCGTTCGCTCCCGGTCACCTGAGTTCTAATAGCCAATTAACGTTCACATTAATACCCCATGTTTCCGAGTGTGCGTTGCGAAGCTTTACTATTCATTGGCGATTCTGAGCGTTTATCCTGGTTCGCTTTTTTCCGTTTTTTTTTCCTCTGCTTTTTCTTTCTGACTTCCCTCTCGCCTCATCCCGTTCATCTCGGCAGCCCTCGCTGACGGCTTTTCCTGGTTTAGACCTCTGCCTGTCCCTTACTACGTTCTGAAGCCCTACCTTCTCTGCTGGTTCACTGTTGTATCAAAATAAAACTGTCTTGGCTTTTAGCTCAACAAACGTTGCTCCGGGGGCTTTTTGTCCTGACAGTTTGACGTAAAAATGACGTAATGACGTAAACAACTTTAATTAAAACAATATTTTTTGTTCCGGCTGTATAAACCTAATTAATTTGCTTCAAACAGATTTGTATTATTTTTTTTTTTAGGTTGAACCAAGCAAACACTTCTTACAGTGTAATTAAAAGACCACCAGAACATCACATAGGGGGCCTAATTTTCTGTCCAGGGAGCTAATACTGTATACGGATACAATAAACTCATTTATGTTAATGCTTAGTAGCTTTATAGCAGGAGTTATCAGACCATATCGGCTAATACTCAAGGTTTCCGTATTAGTATCAGCAAAGACCCAGTGGTATCATGCCACCGCTATGGCAGACACGTCTTTGCTGACTGCCTAGATGTGGAGCGAGGAGAAAACTGTGTGCATTTCATTTTCTTCACTTCAGATCTACCTCCTGAGCTTGTCAGTTTACCACAGACTGATTTGCATGCTTTATATAATACTTCATATTTGCCCAAAAAAAAAAAAGAGACAGAAAAAGAGACGGTATCTCCAGGAGCTCTCCTGAGCTCACGAGCATGAAACGATCTATCCGAAGCTGTTATGTTGTCTGCGGCTTGGTGGTAAAAAAAGAATGGCTTTAAAGTGCGAGTTAAATGTGTGGGCGGACGGCTGGGATTTAGCGTTTCTCACACGTGTCCTGTCTCATGAGCCACCACAAAGGCAGAGGAGAAACCGTCCTCATGATTCAGAGTGCAGCTCCTCACGGGGTGACACATGCCTGTCACTGGGGCGTAACCTACACGTACGAAGACACACAGAGAGAAGCAACAGTGAAACGGGGGGAAGTGTTTACTGCGTACAGTGGGTTGCTGAACTATGTGCACACCTAGCGAAATGACATGCTGTGCTGATTTTCTGAGTGAGGGTAAGTTAAAGCCTTTAACAGAGAGCACACTGAACGTGACATGTCTGCAAATCACAGGGTACAACTTTAAAACATGCTTAAGGGTGGTCTCTGTAGAATACGGACCATCGCCCTCCTATCAAAACCTAACCAGAAGAAACAGCACAGATCAGCTGGTCTATGCTGGAGATCAGCACATGCTGGTGTATGCTGGTGATCAGCACATGCTGGTTTACGCGGGAGATCAGCACATGCTGGTGTATGCTGGTGATCAGCACATGCTGGCATATGCTGGAGATCAGCACATGCTGGTTTACGCTGGAGATCAGCACATGCTGGTTTACGCTGGAGATCAGCACATGCTGGTTAATGCTGGTGATCAGCACATGCTGGTTTATGCTGGAGATCAGCACATGCTGGTTAATGCTGGTGATCAGCACATGCTGGTGTATGCTGGTGATCAGCACATGCTGGTGTATGCTGGTGATCAGCACATGCTGGTGTATGCTGGTGATCAGCACATGCTGGTTTACGCTGGAGATCAGCACATGCTGGTTAATGCTGGTGATCAGCACATGCTGGTTTATGCTGGAGATCAGCACATGCTGGTTTATGCTGGAGATCAGCACATGCTGGTTAATGCTGGTGATCAGCACATGCTGGTGTATGCTGGTGATCAGCACATGCTGGTTTACGTGGGAGATCAGCACATGCTGGTTAATGCTGGAGATCAGCACATGCTGGTTAATGCTGGAGATCAGCACATGCTCATGTATGCCAGAGATCAGCACATGCTCATGTATGCCAGAGATCAGCACATGCTCATGTATGCCGGAGATCAGCACATGCTGGTGATCAGCACATGCTCATGTATGCCGGAGATCAGCACATCCTGGTTTACGCTGTGATCAGCACATGCTGGTTTATGCTGTGTGTTCTCTATTAAACAGTGTATTTACCCTGCATGCCCGTGGGCCCAAACTCTCGTCTCGTGAGGAAGATGGCGTGATCGTGGTACTCTGCATCATTCTCATCCTCTTTCTGCTGCAGGAAGGCCCAACGGCAAACGTTCTCCAGACTCTGAGAAGGGTTGCCCAGCTCGATCAGACCTATAGACTTACAGCACAAGAGACAAGAACATATAACCTGGAGTAGCACCACAGCATTACCCACATCTACCATACTTTACCTAACTCCGTCAGCTGCAGACATATTTCACACGGTGAAGGGAATTACGAGCACGACCAGTGTGCTTACATTTCACCTAAATCAAGAGGTTAGAGCGGCTATGAGTGATAAACCCATACTAGTCCTGGAACCTTTCCCCAACAGGCTTTATGCACTTGTGCAAATACCCATATGAAATAGTTGACTATGATAGTGGCCTATGACGTACATCAGCCTACAGCCTCTTACACTACAGGAAACGGCAGCACTTATATTGGGAAGATCCGGGAAAGAAGTTGGCCGTGTTTTTAAAGTTGCCTTACCTTGGCAGAGCAAAGCATCATGATCCGCACCAGCACGACGTTGATATGAGCTCCCAGTGAACCATCCTGATAGATCTCATTCACCTGTGGGCAAGAAAGGTAAAATAAAAAACAAGCCAAGCAAGCATTCACACATTTCCCCCCATTCCCAGGCCTAGTCGGTTGCGCTGGAGCCACAAGGGTGAAGTAGCTCACAAGTAAATGACTGCATATCTGCCACAAACCTACTTCGATTAAATGATCTTTCTGTAGGTAATTTCTTATAGACTTGCTTATGGGGCTTTGACACTGTATCTCGACAATTTATCTCCATATTTGTCTTTGTGTGAACATTTCATGAGGAATGGATCAGGAGAAATGGCCTGAAATTGAAGAAGTCTGGTTCCATTGACTTACATTCAATATACATTGTGTTTTTGCTCTCTCCTGTAAAGCTGCCATTTTGGGGATAGATGTTTTTCTTTTGACAGCCATATATACAGCAAAAAGGAAAGCCAAAATTGGAGGTAATAAGCTTCCAGTACTTGCTACCTGTAGCTTCAGCTTGAGTACATCCGGGTTAGAGGAAATTGGTATATTGGTAGGATTGGTATATTCCGTTACTCCACATTGGACTAACACACTAATTGAGTAACTGATCTAGGTGAACAGATGCATCCAGCAGACAGCCGGAGCAAGGTTTTCCGAAGTGTTCAGTGGTTCCTGGGTGGAAGCGGCTGTAACGGTCACTTTAAGGCAGGTGCAGTGCGCATGTGCACGGTGGAGAGCCAGAGCGAATAATGGAGAGTGTGGAGGAAAGCGCGGGAGAGAATGTGCGTGTGGTGAACTGTACTAGGTTGTAGCCTGGGTTCTCCAACTGGTGTTATCTGGGAACTTGTGAGGAGCGAAGTCTCGGTGCTCCCATTGTTCATTAAACTGTCTCCGAAGCCCCTTCACGACGTGTTCCCTGAGTGTCTCTTCATGGAAGCTAAGTATCCACCTCTCTATGAGAGCACCCACCTAACACCGTACTTCCATTCGCTACAGCCACCCTGTTGCTCTGTGGAAAGAACTACCGGTCCATCAAAACTTGTATACCACGCCTCCTAAATGGCTTTTTAGCCATGTGCCATCAGTGACCTGAACTCTACATGAAGGTCATTGTCCCTCTAACACCTCCTTCATGCACTTACTGTGCTTCTTTTTGCAACCTCAGCATTATTTTACCTGTCCACCAGTGGAAATCATGGAACAATAATAATGTGCAATAATGTGTCATGTTAATACAATATCTGCAGTAATGACAGATATATATAGAATACCTAAATAATACTAAAATGAATGTATTATTTTGCACTCCTAGCATCACTCTCCTGCACTGTTGCTTTTGTTGTAGGTAGTTTGCAGGTTGTTGGTTTTTCCTGAGAGCTCTGTCCAGTGTAGTCTGTAGAATTACTGATGTTGTTGGCCAATATAGTCTAATTTGGTTGTGAATAACAGTTCACACCTGATGTACCTTGGTGACGAACCAATTCATGGCATGCTAGTAACTGGGCATAGCTTTCTAATATAGCCACGGAGCTACCCTTAACTCCACAGCAACGTCAACAAGACCGCAGACTGTCATGGAGTGACTCACAATGGCAGCGGGTCATCTTGAGTGACAAGTCCCACTTTTGTCTTGGTGATGTGGGGGAGCAGTTTATTGTCACACATCACATGTTCAGAATCCTTGGTGTCACTCCACCTCCGCCCCTACCACACAGTTGCACCCAGATCAACTCACAGGAATGAAACTTGGAGGGAAGGTTTGACATTGTGAGTCACGCAAATGATTCAAGTTTCACACTGGACTGCACATGTGACATAAGCAATCCTACCGCACAATCTGCAGGAACTGTGTGAGAATATTCAAGCTGCATGGGGTGGATTATCACAGGACACCATCAGGAGCCTCTACAACTCCATGCTGAGGCTAGCAAACTTGCCGACCCAATGCCATACTAAGAGATACAACAACATACTGTACATGTAGCTTAACAAATATTGGCCATATCAGTCTACATTTACGGCGACTTACAAGGTTAATCATATTACAAGTACACGCCAACGTAGTGTTAGGAGTCTTGCCCAAGGATTGGTGTAGCACAGCATAGTCACTCAGCCCAGGATTCAAACCCCAGTCTCCCACGTGTGGTGGTGGTGGCTACTTGGCGGGTAGCGGGGTTATCCGCTGAGCTACACCAACCAACCAGTCTAAGTTTATGATTTCAGTTAGCTCTGTGCACTGCTATGCCAAAGTCTAATCCTAGACCCACCTAGTAACAACCTGGACTAACCTAACATTATCTCAGAGTGTACCTGTCTACACAGTGGGAGATGAGGATATGATGCTGACTCTGTTCCCCTGTGTATTACAGCCAGATTGTGTAACCTGGCTTATTTGTGGTTCACTAGTGAAACCTTTAACGATGACACATCATTCACTACTAGTGCCTCCCCTGTATATACTGCTGTAGCAGTTTCTCCAATGTCCATGTCTTACCACTGCATGTCTGGAATATGACATGGTTGGTGTAGCTCAGTGGGTTACACCACTACTCAGGGTGCCACCTCTACATGTGGGAGACTGGGGTTTGAATCCCAGTCTGGGTGACTATGCTGAGCTACACCAATAAGAGTCCTTGGGCAAGACTCTTAACACTACGTTGGCCTACCTGTAATCATTAACCTTGTAAGTCGCTCTGGATAAGAGCGTCAGCTAAATGTCAAAAATATGAAATAATCCCACAATGCTGATGGGTAGCTTGCCTCAACTCCACCTACTGGCATGAATGGATGCTTCAACGAATGCGTGAATCACTCAGTAGCGCCTATGTAGTACCTACATTCTATCATGCCAGTGTTGTGGTGTGATGGTGCCAGTATTGGCACTAATACAGATATGGCATGAGTGCACCCTCTAGATTACCTTCAGTTAAAGTAAAGCTAAATAAAGAGAATTCCAGGCTGTGGAAGGATGAGCATTATTATTCCTGCATCTATAAGAAGTACAAGAATAATCTGAGTCTGTGTTTCTAGCAGTAACGCGTGAATGAAAAGAGCCATATAACGGAAGCAGTAGATCTCTCTATGTATGATAATTGATTCGAAAATGTACACATAATTACAATCCCCCAGTGACAGGCCAACAGGCAGCACCCCTCCTGGGGTCTCAAGACAGCCATCTGTGCACAGTCCTCCATGCGCGTGTGTCTGCAGGAGAGATATCATTTCCCTCCCGCTCACACCTGACCCTGTCTCATTCCCCATTTACATAGCCCATCATGGGGAGAAACCTGAGAAAGGGTGCAGGACCTCTGCCAAAATGCCCGGTGAGTGTGCATGAGTGTGTGTGTGTGTGTGTGTGTGTGCGTGTGTGTGAAGTGAGAGGAAACTAATGAAGCCCTATGACACACACGCGCACACACACACACAAACTGACAGATGGATGGCAGTTCGACCAGAGGCTGTTTAAGAATCCGTGTGCGATTGGGGAAAACGGGCAGAGGGAAAAAAAGAGACAGACTGACAAGAGGAAAAAAGGGAAAAAAGAGAAGATCGCAGAGTAGAATAATGCAACACGGTGCCTCCGTGTCCCTGAGAATCGAGCTGAGGTTAACCGACTCCTCCCTGGAGCTGCTCTATATGGTCAGATATGATAACAGTGATGGCCAACAGCAGCCTAATTCTTTAGACTAAATGAGGCAGGTGTAAGAATACAGGTGAGTTGAGGCTTCAAATCAAATCACTTTTATTGTCACGTCACATTTTCACAGGTGTGAAGGTGAGTGAACCACTTGCAGTACTTAAATACAAAATATACATTAGACAATAAATACAGGGGTTGGGTCATTTTAGTGTGGGAGGTCTCATGGCTAAATTGGACCAGCCTGGTGGCCAATCTTCATTAATTGCACATTGCACCAGTAAGAGCAGAGTGTGAAGGTTCAGTTAGCAGGTAAGAGCACAGTTCTGCTCAAAATACTGCAATGCACACAACATTATGGGGGACATACCAGAGTTAAAAAGAGGCTGGCACATCTGTGACCAAGACAGCAAGTCTTTGTGATGTATCAAGAGCCACGGTATCCAGGGTAATGTCAGCATACCACCAAGAAGGACGAACCTCCACCAGCATCACGTAGTGACCTGGCCACTATCCTGCAAGAAGAATGGCTTAAACTCCCTCTGACCACTGTGCAGGACGCAGTATATGTCATTCCCAAGACCAACTGACGCTGTATTGGCCGCAAAAGGAGGCCCTACACCATACTAATAAATGATTGTGGTCTAAAACCAGGTGTTTCAGTTTCATTGTCCAACCCCTGTATATACAACACTCAGCACAAAATCTCTGTTTATCCTAATATACAGTTTTATATAACAGTAATATAAAGTTATCAATAAAAACTATGATACAAACTAAGCACAATATGCTGTTAATCATATTTGCGGCGTTAGCTATCACAAGGGTAATGTATGACGTGGAAATGATCGTACTACCAATACTGTGCTTTTATTCCAGATGTTTGTTCATATCCAGAAAGCAAGCATGGATCAACAATGGGTTATGAGAAGACATTGAAGACTTCCTTCAGCAGACCACTGGGTGTCGCCATTGTAGCCTTCTCATTTCCCAACAACGGACATGCCCATGGATGTCATTATGTCAATTTGTGCTGAAGAACCTACTATGCTTTGGTTCCAACAAACGTTTTTGAGTCTCAAACTTGAGTTTTACTGGATATGCAGCAAACGGTTCAGAACTAGGTGCAGAAACTGTACTGGAATCCGTTCCACATTGAAAAAGGTCTGTCAATGGATCCTTAGTAGCTTAGCAACTGTAACTATACCCGTGATAGCTGTATCATATTTGCTAGCCTGAAAATGTGTCCAATTTCCCAAACGACTTGGCAGAAAGAGGGAATTACACTCATCATCAAAAGAATAGTCGCACAAACTGTTGCACCCAGATCAACTCACAGGAATGAAACTTGGTGGGACGGCTTGACATTGTGAGTCATGCGAATGATTCAAGTTTCACGCTGGACTGCACATGTGACATAAGCAATCCTACCGCACAATCTGCAGGAACTGTGTGAGAATGTTCTAGCTGCATGGGATGGATTATCACAGGACTCCATTATGAACCTCTACAGCTCCATGCAGAGGCGTCTGGCAAACTGCCATAGCAAACAAAGGGGCCCAACGCCATACTACTTCCAGACACTACGTCTGTATAGCTCAGTAAATATTGCCTATATCAGTCTACATTTGTCATCCTCGTTTATTGTTACTGGTAACCTTTATCTTCCTTCCCAATAGTACTGGAGTCCCACACTTCCTTCTGGGTGGAGCTATTCTTTTAACGATTGATGAGTGTATTACTGAAAAGAGGTTGATTGATGACAAAAGAGGGGACATGTAAGAGCTCAGGCCATGTGTGGAAGACGGTACACCAAACTAGGCTAGAACATTTCCAGAAGAAGAATCAGCACCACTGTGGTAAGTAAACAGCCAGACATTCCTGGATTAGCATTCCAAAAATGGGAATACCAGGGAGTATTTTTAATAACATCTGGGCTTATCTGAGTAAACATTTGGGTGCTTTCAGTATCGCAAATATCTGTTAATATTTATCAAGAAAAAAAACATCACAATGTGTCTCTATGGCAGTATCGCCCAGCCCTGCTGGAGACTGGACTAAATTACTCGGCTGATTGCTGTAATTAGTGCTAGCCCCCATTAGAGCACACAGAGAGGTACTGAGTAGCGACTGTGGGAATAAGGGGGTGATGATGAGTCTAATAAGGAGGAGGAGGATCACTCTTTCCTGTTTATCACCTCAGTTACTCACTCATTAAAGTTGCCTGGCAACCTGGAGAACGAGACGAGACGTCCATGAGAAAACCCTGCTGACCTCCGTCTGGACCGTACGGACATCTATTACGGGCTTGCTATTGTCTCCCTCTCACTCTGTTTCTACCGCACACCCTGTGGGCCATGTAACAGCTTCTTAACCTAACACATAAGCGACAATTATCAGCGACGTTCCGTGCTCTCTCTCATTACCGCTGATTTTTCCTCCCTTCGTCCTCTCATGCTGTCTGTCTCCGACGTGGACACACACACACACCCAGTGTTAACAGCCGGAGCATAGGCCCCTCATTAGAGCAGGTCTGTCTCTGGCCCTCTGTAGGACCCTGCCTGTGTTCTATTAGTCCGGCTCCCAGCGTGCTGCCGAGCAGGTAAGCTAATTGACGAGCGGGAGGCCAAAGTGCCAGAAAATCATTAGGATCAAATTAATAATGCAGCAAGGTCTTCCACCGGAGCTTGTCTTCTGCTAGGCAACCGAGCGGCAGCATAAACAAAAACCAGGCACGTGGGCCCCAGGCGAGACAAAGGATGGACCGGGAAGGGAGAGAGGATGGGGAAAAAGAGAATAAGACGGGGGAAAAGGGACTAAATGTACAATCTTAAACATAAACTATGGACCGACAGCATATATTCTTTACCTAGGTGGGCCTATATGGCACCAAAAGCACTAATGACTTATGAGAATCATTCCCATAGGCTTATTTATAAAAGCATATACTTCATCAGGTACACCTCCTGGTATCTGCACTCACTGTCCATTTTATCAGCTCCACTGACCATAGAGGAGCCCTTTGTAGTTCTATAATGACAGACTGTAGTCCATCTGTTCTCTGTATATTTATTACCTGGTCCCTCCCTGGTCTGGACCCCCCACAGGACCACCACAGAACAGGTATTGCGGGCGGTGGATCGTTCTCATCACCACAGGGACACAGACATAGTGGTGGTGGTGTGTTAGTGTGTGTAGTGTTGGTGTGAGAGGATCAGACACAGCGTCACCTCAGTGTCCCTGCTGGACAGAGAGCATCGTCCATCAATCAAGGCTATTCAGCACAACAGCATCCTGTGGACACTGATGAAGGACTAGAGGATGAGCAACCCAAACTGTGGAGCTATCGTCTCTGGTTGTACATCTACAAGGTGGACCAGCAAGGTAGGAGTGTCTAATAGAGTGGACAGTGAGTGGACAAAGCGTTTAAACACTCCGGCAGCACTGCTGTGTCTAATCCACTCACACCATCACAACACACACTAACACAGCACCACCACGTCAGTGTCACTGCAGTGCTGAGAATGATCCATTCTGGATTCTGGAGGGGAACCGGGCTTACCGGTTAAAGGCAGGATGCTGTGAACAGCACCTGAGGCTGCGCAAAGCTGAAAAATGGGCACGCCAGAGAAGCCTGGAAATGTAGGCTGTCTCCTAGTTGAAGGGAGTGCACAGTTAGTCCAGTGCAAGTCCTGTCTTGTCCATAGATCCATAGACACATCAATCCTTCAGGTGAAAAACCTTGTTAGGGACGTGGATGGAATTTCCACCGTGTGAGAAGCTGTCAGGGAGATGGATGGACATTCGGCAGCATGCTCTCTCGTTCCGAGGGCTGCAAAACTACCTTCACACTCCAACTTGCTCCACGATCACCTCAGGTCATACAGAGGCCAAGTTCAATGGCAGCTACTATGTGTCAATCCTGAAACCCTATAACGACATGCGTCAGAGTAGGACCCGAAGATGGTAGTTTTCAGTTGCTACGGTAGCTTGTTAAAACTTGCCCTGGCAGTTTTCCAAACCAGCAGGTATGAAAGATAATTCTAGAACTCCGGCCCTGATATGTTCCCTTTCCAGAGTGACATTCAGAAGGTGGCAAAAAACAGCAAGTCATGAAGGATACTGCTGGAAAGCAGATCTGAGAAGAGCAATGTTAAGCCTATTGTCATTTCAGGCCTCCAGAAAGGCCCACGGATGTATCTCTGTTATACAGGTGGAAATCTGATGGAGAGCTGATATGCATCAGAGCTTCATGCAACTCCAGGACACTTTCTTCCAGAACTTCCTGAAATGATGCTGTGCCAGGGTTTTGTTTTATGCAGTTATGCATTTCATAGGAACTAGAAGAGGGAACGACGTGAGATATGAGAATATACGGTTACCTTTTATACGCATGGCTGATCTGCACTAATAACGTAGCTCTGTTGACGAGGAGTACCGATCAAGTAAAGGTGATCAGCTACCAATATGCTAACCGCTAACTATCCAAGCACTCCCAGATCTGTGCTCTGAGTACAGGCCCAGAAACAGATCGTCGCTGTCCAAAGAAAAACATGTATCTCCAATTTGGTTGATCTTTATTTTTATGCCTCATTTGATCACATGAGCTGCTGTTTACACTGCGTGGAACTTTTATTTACATTTATGGCATTTAGCTGACGCTCTTATCCAGAGCGACTTACAAGGTTAATGATTACAGGTAGGCCAATGTAATGTTAGGAGTCTTTCCCAAGGACTCTTATTGGTGCAGCTCAGCATAGTCACCCAGACTGGGATTCAAACCCGTAGAGGTGGCACCCTGAGTAGAGGTGCACTGGGCTACACCAACCCAACCCTTTTATGAAGAAAGGACCAACAGAAATGGCCCAAAACTGGTTCGTCTGGTTCCATTGACTTCCATTCATATTAAATGAGGTTTAGGCCTGTCCTGTAAAGCTGCCATTTTGGAGATACCTGTTGTTCTTTGGGCAGTGCCGACACAAAACACATTTTTCCAAGCGTAAAGGTTTCAGGGTACTTACTATGTTCATAAGGGTCAGCAGGTACTTCTGGATGTGCTCTCGGCCGTGGAACTGAACCACGGAGCAGTCGACCCCCAAGAGCACCTCGATGTTGAAGATATCAACTGGGTACGACTGTCGTTTGATCCGTCTGCTGCTGTTCACTTTCGCTTCAAACCCTCGAGAGAAAGCCCCTGCTCCGGCCAGGCCGCTCAGCGCCGAAGCTGCAGAAACAACATTCGACATTTTAAACCGAAGCCTGGGATTTATACATGAGGCTACTGTCACTTTATACATTAGGTAGTTGATAATGATGAGTTGTGTACCAGGTGATTTGTGTACCAGGCGATTTGTGTACCAGGTGATTTGTGTACCAGGTGATTTGTGTACCGGGATATTGTGTACCAGGCGATTTGTGTACCAGGTGATTTGTGTACCAGGTGATTTGTGTACCAGGCGATTTGTGTATCAGGCGATTTGTGTACCAGGTGATTTGTGTACCAGGTGATTTGTGTACCAGGTGAATTGTGTACCGGGCGATGAGTGTACCGGGCGATTTGTGTACCAGGCGATTTGTGTACCAGGCGATTTGTGTACCAGGTGATTAGTGTACCGGGCGATTAGTGTACCAGGTGATTTGTGTACCAGGCGATTTGTGTACCAGGCGATTTGTGTACCAGGCGATTAGTGTACCAGGTGATTTGTGTACCAGGCGATTTGTGTACCAGGCGATTTGTGTACCAGGCGATTAGTGTACCAGGCGATTTGTGTAGCAGGCGATTTGTGTACCAGGCGATTTGTGTACCAGGCGAATTGTGTACCAGGCGATTTGTGTACCAGGCGATTTGTGTACCAGGTGATTTGTGTACCAGGCGATTTGTGTACCAGGCGATTTGTGTACCAGGTGATTTGTGTACCAGGTGATTTGTGTACCAGGCGATTTGTGTACCAGGCGATTTGTGTAGCAGCTGATTTGTGTACCATGTGATTTGTGTACCATGTGATTTGTGTACCAGGCGATTTGTGTACCAGGCGATTTGTATATCAGGTGATTTGTATATCAGGTGATTTGTGTACCAGGTGATTTGTGTACCAGGTGATTTGTGTACCAGGCGATTTGTGTACCAGGCGATTTGTGTACCATGTGATTTGTGTAGCAGCTGATTTGTGTACCAGACAATTTGTGTACCAGGTGACTTGTGTACCAGGCGATTTGTGTACCAGGTGATTTGTGTACCAGGCGATTTGTGTACCAGGTGATTTGTGTACCAGGTGATTTGTGTACCAGGTGATTTGTGTACCAGGCGATTTGTGTACCAGGTGATTTGTGTACCAGGCGATTTGTGTACCAAGGTCCTTACAGGACAGAAGTCTGTTCTAGAGCTTTGAAGCTTTGTCCGAACTCAACAGGACCTGAATGCCCATGTCTAATTCTGTGGGATGTAATTTTCTGGCTTGGGACAGGTTCAGATTTTACTGTGAAGTTCTCACAGATTTTTCACTTGTTATAGATTTTACTTTGCATTTCCTCTTTTGTGAGCAAGTAATACAGTCAGTCAGATCAGGAGATCACAGTTCAGTGCAGTCAAATTTACTTTATTAGTGAATTTGCTTGGCCATTTTTATGCTATGTACTTTAGGCCATATATCGCATTGCCATGCACTTATCATCAAAACAATAGCTGCACCCAGAAGGAAGTGTCAGACTCCAATCCTATTGGAAAGGAAGATAAAGGTGACCAGGAGCAATAGATGATGATGCATTTAGACGGATATGGGTAATATTTATTGAGCTACACATACAGAAGTAGTGTCTCTCAGTGTAACCCAATATGCCAGACGTCTTGGTATGGAGTTGTAGAGGTTCCTAATGGCGTCCTGTGATAACCCATCCCATGCAGTTTGAATATTCTCACACAGTTCCTGCAGATTGTGTGGTAGGAGTGGAGGTGGATGCATGACAACAAACCCTTTGTCTTGGCACAGACCACGGTGCCTCCACACACAGATTGACACCATTGCACTCTTTGGTGACGTTGATGTGGTGTTAAGGGCAGTCGCTGTAACAGTCTGTGTGCATGTAGTCCTGTGTTGTGCAGCCGTCTGCCAATGGTGCTGCCACTAACAGGATGACTCATGGAGAGCATCACTGCTCACTGAATATCCACAGCTGTGGCTGTTGGGTCAGTCAAGTACACCGATAAGGGTCGTCTTTGCTTTACGTCACATGTGTGGCCGAGCCTGAAGTTTGATTCATTAGCATGTCTAACAATGTCACACCTACCCACCAAGTTTCATTCCTGGCAGTTGATTCCTTCTGGGTCAAACTATTTGTGTCACTATTCCTATATTGTCGCTATCCAATGAAAAACTCTCCCACTTTTGTCCATTTTGACTTTTATGCATCATGTGAACACAGTAGCTGCCGTCTACACTGTGTCAGTATCTCATGATGAATGGACCAACAGAAATGGCCCAAAACTGCCTGGAAAGACGTCTGGTTCCATTGACTTCCATTAAAGTTAAATGAAGTTTTTGGCCTCTCCTGTAAAGTTGCCATTTTGGAGATACCTGTTTTTCTTTGGACAGCGACGCTATACACGCTATACACATCTGTATATACACATTAGTAATAAGAGGCTTATTAAATCCAGATTAATATTATATTCTGTAGTAGTATGTGGCTTGTGTTATACTCAGCGTCGCTTTTAAACACTAAGAGGCTTCGTGTTCTCCCCAAGCATCTTAGGCTTGACCTCTGATGTTGCTGATATCTGATACACAGCACTAACACTGCGTCAAGCCAGATAAACGTTCGTATTCAGACACAGCAGGGGAAAAGAAAGTCCACAATGCCAGAGAAAGTACAAAAACAGATGGCAGACCGAGACAAAGAGACCGTACCAGTTCACTGATATGATTGGCTGTGGCCCAGCTACATGCTATGTACTGAAGTCATTGATGAATGTGGGAGTGTATGGGAGAACCAGCTGTGATGCGGTTACCTGAGAGAGAGCACACACAGGCTGAAATTCATTTAGCCCTGTTGCGAGATCTGAAAATAGCGGTAGAAAAATTCGGAGACCTGCTGATGAGAGACGTTCAAAGATCTCACTGCATTTACAAGCTGTTAAGCAGCCGGTGATAGACAAGCAGTTATACGTGCGTCACAACAAAATCCACATCAACAGACACACCACAGACTTAAGAGCCCTGCACGTTCAGAACCACAGCTTACAGGCCTATGGAAACCAAGCATCTCCGAAACGGTAAACCTCCTTCACTCTCAGCAATTCTTGAGTATTTCAGCTTTTATAATTATCTTGAGAATTTGGCCCTATAGAAAGGTCAGCTGCTGGGCTCAAAGCATGCAGAAAACTAAGAATCATCAAAAAAATGGAGATACTAGGGTTTATTTTGGACAGTGATGGAATACTGTAATGATTTCTCCAATAGGATCTTTTTGTTGACATTTATAGAACTAATGAAATCTAATTGTGTGCTATACAGAACTATGTAAACGCCAGTAACCAGTAACCCTTCATTTCATCATTTTCAAATCAAAATGGTTATAAAATGCATTAATGTGTTTCTTTTAGGAGCTATTTAGATATAATGCAGCCCACATGCATAAAGCCAAAGGGGCACGATGATTAGAGATGAGAATGAGACTCCTTACAACCATGCAATATCTGGCAGACCACCCAACCCATCAGATAAACAGTAGGCTGGAGGTCAGGGAACCAGCTTTTGACTGGAGGGTTGCCGTTTCGATTACCAGAACCAACAAGACAATAAACTGCAGTGCTCAGGAACAGGGCGTCTAACCCTGTACTGTACCGCCGTGCATAGGGCTGCGACCACTCTGGGCAAGTGTGCTTACTGCCCCCTAATGTGTGCACAGTTGATAAATGGGTCTAAATTCTAATTCTAAAGCTTCTCGTGGAGAAAATTCAGCTCTTGCTTGATCTGAAAAAAAAAAAAATAATCCAGAGGTTTTGCCTATTGTTTCACTGTGCGAACTCACAAAAGACAACTGGATGTTATAAGTACCTGCACAAGGCCATCACCGACAAAGGAAATAGACAAAAAAGAAAACGTAGAAAACCAAGAGGCTGCTGGTAGTCGCAGAGTACTGCACTGGCTTCCTCAGAGTCCAGACATCAACATTACTAAGCATGGTGGAAGCCGAAGTGTAGAGACACTACATGCTAATCCTGCAAGATTTGATCTGAAGACCTAAGCCTGATAAAATCAAGCACGGATATCTGAGAAATTCAATAACATGGAACGGCAGGGAATGAAACCAGTACCTACTGCACTGCATATGTCCTGGTTTGGCAAATTAGTAGGAGTTTTGATGATTCAGTGTTTGGTGGTATTGATCAATGAACTTGTCTAGCTCCACCCATATGGCCTGGGGCAGTCGTGGGCTGGAGGTTAGGGAACCTGCCTCATGACCGGATGGTCTCCAGGTCAATGCCCGGAACAGATAGGACAAGTCTTACTTCACATCAATGCTCTCTGTACATACAGGTAATTATCAAACTCGCTCCAGCGACTGGATCACCCTGCAGGTCCCCAAAGCTTTTACTGAACTGGGGAAATCTGGTTTTGGATGCAGTGCATGAACAAGTTGAAATTCATTCCAGGAATCTCAAAATCTTCACTTATTGGTGTCATGTGACCATTTTCAACTCTTAACCACCTCCATTTACCCTGCAACTGTTTTTAGCTGACTTACTCAGTTTTTATTATTATTATTATTATTATTATTATTATTATTATTATCATTACTATTATTATTATTATTATTATTGGTTCATTCATTACGTTTTATGACATTATTTTTTTATTTACTGGTTTTATTATTATTTCTTAGCATTTTTTTATTTCTTCTACCCTGGCTCTTTTCGATAATTTTACTCACCCAAGTTAGCAATTATTATTGATGTTATCTTTTTAATAGTTTTACTTGCTAGCCCTGATTTATCTTATATTGTCTTTTGTCTTTGTAACACTTTAAAATTACGTTTTAAATATTTTGTAATATTTTTTAAATATAAATGTATATTTAATGGTTTCAATCCATCACTTATGTACAATAGTCGGCTATGCTGTGAATAAGGGTCATCCAATTCAATGCTCTCTGTGTTTAAATAAAGGTTGCCTGATGGACTGTTAAAATGTGTCCTGAAAAGAACAGCTGCTGGAGTAAAGGGTGGACACACTACATTTTTGACATTGTTAATGAGGCACTAAATAGATGAAAGGCGGCCTCTGGCTTTTGCATTACATTTACATTTCAGGCATTTAGCTAACGCTCTTACCCAGAGCAACTTACAAGGTTACTCTTATTACAGGTGGGCCAGTGCAGTGTTAGGAGTCTTGCCCAAGGACTCTTATTGGTGTAGCTCAGCATTTGCTACCTAGACTGGGATTTGAACCCCTGTCTCTGACATGGGGTGGTAGTTCCTTGGTGGGTGAAGGTGTTAACCACTGAGCCACACCAACCAACAGTACTTTTGCACAGTACTGTATATCTTCTCCGGGTGTGCAGGGCTGCTCATCTACAGGCAAGAGCATTCATAGTAAAAATCAGACTCTGTGAATCAATCTTCACAAGGCACTGAGACTGTATTAACACAGCAGTAAGCCATGCGGTAATAAGGCTACCGACTCATGAATAAAAACGAGTGCCCGATGAAAAAAAAGCACAATCGGAATCTTTCAGGGATGAATCAGCACTTGGGATTCTCATACATTTCCAAATCAGAGTGCTTGTTTAGCCTAATGCAGACAAATGTTCAGACCTCGGCCGTAAGATTGCTTAAACACTGTTGGGCTCAATTTGACAAATCTACAGTAGCTCTCAAGTATAGGACTTTTGGGGTCGTTTATGTAAATGCAGCCCGTAAATGTGATTAGGAGTGAGACGCTCTTCGCTAATACCTCTAACTTGGGGAACGGCAAGGCCGTGCACGCCCCGTGATAAATGACAAACGGCCTTGGCTGCTTTGATATGATTGCTCTCCTATTTGGGCTCTGTGGGCTCTGCAATAGATCAACCTCTGATCAAACTAACGTTGAAACAATGTGGTTCAAATCAGGCCATCTCTTCCAGACAGGCTCGCTCCCAAGAATCTGCCAGCAAAGCAGCCTTTGGGTACATAAACCACCAGTTTAGAAACACTCTCTAACGATTTGTTCCTTGAGTGGACCTGCTACTACCAAAACACTGAGGAAACATGACTTCAGTATGAAAGTGAATATGTGCCGTGTAAGCAGTGGGATCTCTACAGACAAAGCAAGGCATTACCAGGTCACATGTCTCTACAATGAGTCATTGCTTTGCCTCGTTTTGAACTCCGCTCACCTCTTTGAAGAAAAGAGCACTGCTTGATCTGAGACCAGAACATCCCACTTTTCATAACTGTGATCCCAAAAATGGTCGTGGTCTAAGCATCAGGCCTACACTACAAGACACCAACGCATCAACAATGACGTTCCAGGACTTCAGGACAAAGTCCAGGCATCAAAGTATTCTCCAGGGCTTAAATGCTTAAAGCCTCGGCCTGCAAACTACAGGGAATACACAGTCCTATAAGCAGGCCAACAGCAAGTCCCAGCACGCTAATGCAAACATGGCAACTGTGACTCTCAATGACTCTAAATAGCTCATAATCCTTTACCTAGCTGCAAGACATAAGCCTCAAATTCTCTCTTATGAATATGCCCTCTGTCCTCTTCAGTCTCTACATTCTAGAACCCTGGAAATCAGATAACAAGCCATGCAACCTGAGCCAGACACCACAGCCTCAGGTTCCCCCAAGCTTACGATCAGCTTCTACTACCATCAAAGGTCCACTTTAGCACACTCCTACTACACAATCACTGCCACAGTCAACCGGGTATCACAATGTCAGCAGACGTCCACTTAAACACCACAGTCATCATATTTCAAGGGTAAAAGGCTTCAGTGCACCGCTGTGTACTTGGCCAAAGCCTAAAAATAGAAAGCTACAGAAGGGCCGGCCATGTGGCCGTAGGAGGATGCGCCTTTTACTGTGTGAGTTTTATTGGTAGGCTTCGTTTGTAGAGCAGGTAGGCTTTCCAGGGCCAACTGACCAGGGCTTCGCTTTCTAGATCGGCACACTTAGTTGATTTGTAGGTGTGGCATTTGTTCACAGTTAGCAAACAACGTACAATGCCACATTTGTTCCGGCTTGGGGTTCTAAACATTATCACTTGGGAAGGATGAAGGAGCTGAGAATGTACTGATGCTGTATGGCGTATGGGGCGTCCAGTGCAGAGAGCCAGTGTGGCTTTGGGTTTTCATTCCAAGACAGTTAGTCTCAGTCTTTAGTCTTTGAACAAGTGACCATGCATGCTCTGGCTTGGTTGGAATGAGAAGATTAGACTTCAAAGATGTGGAAAGTATCCCTACAGAGGGCTGAAAGCAAGTCTCCAGAAAAGCACAGATGCAGCTCAAGGACGATGCCAGAATGACATGCAATGGCAAGTAACCAAACCAGTACTATCTATGCTATCCATATCCTGGTTGATCCTGTTTCCCATAACAGAATCAGCCAATCCCATTAAATTAGGGGTTCTGACTTTTCTATGACCAGTTAGTGGTCTCAAAATCTCTAGCTCCACCCATATGTCCCAGTTCAAGGATGTTGACCAAACCTAATCTAGCCTCATAGCAGGGATGTCCAGTTTTATTCGCCGGAAGCCACTCTGGCTCAAGCAAGCGAGTACACATCTGATTCCGTTTGGTCTAATCAGTTTATCTGAGTCTTCAAGCAACTGATCATGTGTGCTCTTGCTTTGCTGGAATGAAAACCTGCAGCCATGCCGGTCCTTGGTGGATAAGATTGGACACCACTGTACTATAGTCAGCCATCAGTGGAAATGCCATGCCAGAGCTGGCCATGCTAGTTCTGCCTTCTCCATCATCTCCTTAACAGTGGGTCCTTAGCAACACAAGCATGTTCAGGCACTCATGGCATGTATGAGCATTATACATTCTCATGTATTACATAAACAGGGAACCAGCTGTATGTCTTACCCTAACAGTAACACTCATCATTGAAAAAAGCTGCACCCAGAAGGAATCAACCGGGAGGAAGGAAACTTGGTGGGTAGGTCTGGCATCTGGAGACATGCAAATGATTCAAGGTTCACACTCGTGCTCATATGACATAACCAAGATGGACCTCTGTGTACCTGATTGACTATATCCTCGGGTTGGTTGCATCCTGTGCAGGAGACGTATAAGTAAGAACGCAAGGTAACCCACTAGAAGGGTTTGAGAGGGGTCGCACTGTAATGCTCTGGGAAGCAAAATGATCTGATCAATGTATTGGACGCCATTCCAGATGTGTGAATACTACAGCACGCTGTTGGCGGCAGTGGACAGAAGAAGGCGTGCACCGGCTACATGAAGGATCTGAGAGACCTACATGAACCCTGGAGAGAGAACCGTTGAATAGTCTGACCTCCGCAGAGTGACCCAATGGCCATGACTGTGAACATTCAGCGAGCAGTGTTGCCCTCCATAAGTCATCCTGTTAATGCCAGCATCACTGGCAGGCGGCCGCTCAAAGCGGGACTACCTGCACGCCGACCGTTATGAAGACTGCCCACATCAACGTCGCCAAAGACTGCAGTGGTGTCGTGCCAGACTGTTATGGAATGACTCAGAATGGGAGCAGGTCATCTTTAGTGATGAGTACAGCTTCGGTCTTGGTGGAGACGACCAACGAATTCGAGGCCTGGTGTCACTCCACCCCATTACGCCATTGCTTCGTGACATTAGAGCTATTAATAATCATGCTCCTGTTACTCTCAATACTTAAGAGTATTTTACATAGGGTCTCTCTTTGTGTACTTTGTCCATCTCTGCAAGAACCAACTGCACCAGCATCACCCCTGAGCCTTGCAGCCAAAGTCTTGTCTATGATTATTACCAAGAAATAACTCGAGACGATTACAGTTTGTCAAACTGCATAACTTTGCACACGTGCAAAACCAGCAGACAAGACAAGAAGCAAACTACTGCGTACACAGACATGGTCAGGAGGTCTCCAGGCAACACACATGGCTTTTGGAGTGGTCCAGCAAGATTACTGGCCAGATGGACGCACAGACACTGGCTTTAGGAGTCAAAACAAAATGCATAACTTGGCATTTTCAGCGGGGCTGGCAGATGTGACTGTTCAAGCAACGGCCTCTGAAAATAAACATGCAATAAATCTAAAAAAAATGAAGCGATGTCGGGTGTACAAACACAAGGGGGAAGCCACGAGGAGAGCTTCAAATTACAGTCATAGTGAGACATACAACAGCTGAGTGCAGACTGAGATTTATCTCCTGAGATCTACACTACAACAAACACCACAGCAGGATATCAGCACTGCATCCATTCTCCACATGCTCCACTGGGCTTATATCAGCTCTAAACAACAGCGTTCAACACTATAAGGCCCAGGTTACCAGCACAACAGCCCCAGTATTAAAGGGTTCTAGGACAAAATTGCTGCCGGTGGTATGGCAGATTGCTACCAGGGCTGGACTGTAACAACAGGTTTTCATCAGACTGGAAAGTGAGTTAGGGAGGACTAGCAATACCTATAATGATGCTGGAAGCTGGGGCTATGATCACCATCACTGTTGGGATTTTTGGACACTCATCATTAACATAGTGGACCCAGAAGGTGTGGGATTGCAATGCTGTTGGGAAGGAAGGTGAAGTGCACCAGGAACAGTGAATGATACAGGGAATATTTATTGAGCTACATATGCAGAACCAGTGGCTCTTATGGTGTTGGGCCACCATGTTTGCTAACATGACATGCCAGACATCTTGGCATGGAGTTGTAGAGGTTCCTAATGGTGTCCTGTGATAATGCATCCAATGCACCTTAACCCATAAGAGCCCAGACCTGTTTCCCCTTAAGAGAAAATAATGAGGGGTCAGTTACAAGATCATTAAAGATCAGTCTTATTGTGACAAAGAGGTCACATGGCGTCCTCTGTAAGTATTATAGAGTCATAATACTGGTTGCATATGTCACAACAACAATTTCATAACTGGTATTCCGTCATGGTGTTCTAGGAATGGTATCAGAATGGGTATATGTAATATAGACTATGGGTGTGTGTAATATAGATATGGGTATGTGTGATATAGAATACGGATATATGTAATATAGAATATGGGTATATGTAATATAGAATATGGGTATATGTGATATAGAATATGGGTATATGTGATATAGAATATGGTTATATGTAATATAGAATATGGGTATATGTAATATAGAATATGGGTATATGTAATATAGAATATGGGTATGTGTAATATAGAATATGGGTATATGTAATATAGAATATGGGTATATGTAATATAGTATATGGGTATACGTAATATAGTATATGGGTATATGTAATATATAATATGGGTATATGTAATATAGAATATGGGTATGTGTAATATAGAATATGGGTATATGTAATATAGAATATAGATATATGTTATATTGACCAGCTTTCATGTGACTGCATCCAGGATGTTGGGTATAGGTGACTCAGGGACTCCATGTGTTCAGGTTAGGGGTTAAGCTGTATAAGGAACTTTACAGAGTTTTAAAAGGCTTGTGACACATACGTCACTGTGGGCTCTTACGGGTTTAATATTCACACACAGTTCCTGCAGATTTGCGGTAGGTGGCCAGCATGAAACTTGCATCATTTGCATGTCTCACAATGTCAAACCTACACACCCAGTGTCATTCCTATCGGTTGATTCCTTCTGGGTGCAGCTGTTTGGGCAACTATTATTTTGATTATTTTGAGTCTATTTCACATTAAAGACTCACGTCTCATGAGCATGTCTCCAAGTTAAAGATATCTAAACTATCATTTCACCCTTTTGCATATTTCAAACACATGCATCAGGAATACTTCCCATTCTGTAAGCAGTTTAGCCTAACCATATGGTGGCATCTAGCCTAGGTTTTCTGCATGTTCAGCCTGATATGAAATTGTGAACCGAGCATCTCATCCTCGACTGACACCAGAGGAGTTAGGCCATGTTTAAAAGCATGCTGAAATGGAGCTTTCTTCCGGCAACAGGTGTTTTCTATCACCGTGTAAATGCACAAGAGTGTGCGAGCACATTCAGAGTGCAGTTTGGATCAGCAAGCACATGCATTATTATGTTTATTCAGAAAGAGGACGAGACACATCTGATATTTGACTTACACGCACTGAGCACTTTGGAAGGTACAGCTGCCTTGTATCCGCAGTCAATGCATTTGTCAGCTCCACCTACCATATAGTAGCGACTTTACAGTTCTACACTTACAGACTGTCATCCATCTGTTTCTCTGTGTGCTTTTTTAGACCCCTTTCACCCTGTTCTTTAATGGACAGGACCCCCACAGGACCACCACATAGCAGGTATTATGTGGGTGGTGGATCATTCTCAGCACTGCAGTGACACTGATGTGGTGGTGGAGTGTTAGTGTGTGTGGTGATGGTGTGAGTGGATCAGACACAGCAGTGCTGCTGGAGTGTTTAAACACTGTGTCCACTCACTGTCCACTCTATTAGACACTCCTACCTTGCTGGTCCACCTTGTGGATGTACAGTCAGAGATGATAGCTCATGATAGCTCACAGTTTGTGTTGGTCGTCCTTTAATCCTTCATCAGTGGTTACAGGACGCTGCCCACAGGACGCTGCCCACAGGACGCTGCCCGCAGGACGCTGCCCGCAGGACGCTGCCCGCAGGACGCTGCCCACAGGACGGTGGTCACAGGAAGCTGCCCACAGGACGCTGCCCACAGGACGCTGGTCACAGGACGCTGCCCACAGGACGCTGCCCACAGGACGCTGGTCAAGGGAAGCTGCCCACAGGACGCTGGTCAAGGGAAGCTGCCCACAGGAAGCTGCCCACAGGACGCTGGTCAAGGGAAGCTGCCCACAGGACGCTGCCCACAGGACGCTGGTCAAGGGAAGCTGCCCACAGGACGCTGGTCACAGGACGCTGCCCACAGGACGCTGCCCACAGGACGCTGGTCAAGGGAAGCTGCCCACAGGACGCTGCCCACAGGACGCTGGTCACAGGACGCTGCCCACAGGACGCTGCCCACAGGACGCTGCCCACAGGACGCTGGTCAAGGGAAGCTGGTCAAGGGAAGCTGCCCACAGGACGCTGGTCACAGGACGCTGGTCACAGGACGCTGCCCACAGGACGCTGGTCACAGGACGCTGCCCACAGGACGCTGCCCGCAGGACGCTGGCCACAGGATGCTGTCAGTTGGATAGTTTCGGTTGCTGGACGATTCTCAGTCCAGCAAGATTGAGGTGACCAGCAGTACTGCTGGTCTAATCCATTTACACTAGCACAACACACACTAACACACCAACACCACGTCAGTGTCACTGCAGTGCTGAGAATGATCCACCACCCACATAATACCTGCTCTGTGGTGGTCCTGTGGGGGTCCTCAGCAAATCAAGACCAGATAAAAATGACCAACAGCTGAAGCTATGTATAATCAAAGGAACTTCTCTGTAGAGCTTTGCCACTTTCAAAGAATGCACGGCCGTGTGCTTCACCCTTCCAGACGCTCACGCTGCCCTGCTTCTATTCACAATCAAAGACGAGCAGTCACATGACACAGGTAGCGTGCAAACAAGTCACATGCGAGAGCAGACAGGGATAATATACAGCGAGATCATCTACGATGATTTATTTGTTTTCCTTAAAGACGTGCAAGCATTTCATAGCGGTCCCATTCCACGAGCACTGTCCTACCACCACAACCACACCTCACACTAGACATTCCCCCCATCGTCCTCAGCCAAAACACAGGCCCGAAAATGAGCTTAATCACTGTCTTCTCCACACAGCGCGGTAATTACAGCAGAGATCTGTAGTGAAGCTCACGCTGCGCTCCAACCTTTTTCAAAAACAGTTAGGCCAACAGCAGTGGAAACAGCCCTGCTGATCGCCACCGAGGGAGCCAACGGCATGCCACCATCTGCACAAGCCATTCCGCACAGGGGTATGTTACAGCGAGGGCTGAAGGGAAGGTGGATGTGGAACAGGGAGGCAGCCCTGGAGGAAGTAACTCGCCCCCAAAACACTGGACCAGGCCAAAGGCTATTAGTCAGTGGAACAACTGGAATGTTGTTGATTCAGGGCAGGGAGACATTCCAATGAAAAACATATGTGTGTCTCACGCCCACATTAACACAGGGATCACCATCGTTTCAAGTGTTTCGCTTCTGGGTACGAGTGTATGCCACGGTAGAGCGTTTTACTAGGTACTAGATTTCTTCCTTGTTAGGCACAGGAACACTTCTCCATAATCACATGGGAACCCCCAGAGCAGCTAGAGTCACCTGATGACTCCACCGTGGGTCTCCTGCCCTAGTTTCTCCAGTTCATCACCCGGCATGACCAGAACCTTTACAATGACCAGCGTCTGGCACTGATCATGAACTCCATCTCTCACCTAAACAGAGAACCTTTGGGACGGCTCCATCTTTGCAGGTACCCTCTCCTGGATTAATCAGACTGTATCTAACCAATGTTCTGAGCTGCTTCACCTGTTAGCTCTGTCTTTCTCTCTTTACCCGGGATCGACCCGAGGAGGTTGGGTTCTGTCTTTGAGCCTGGTTCCTCTCGAGGTTTCTATCTTATCCTAGGGAGTTTTCCTCACCACTGTTACCTCTGGCTGCAGGCAGGCCAGTTCAGCACCTGGACTCTTCTTCTGTGAAGCCATGCTGTTGTGATAGATGCGCTAGGTCTTGCTGAAATATGCAAGACATCCCTTCCCTAGGGATTTCTGGATGGGAGCATATGTTACAGCCTCTATATCCTGTTCACCACTGATTGTGCCTTTCCAGATGTGTAAGCTGCCCACACCATAGGCACTAATGCAACACCATACCATCAGGGTTGCAGGCTTTGGAATTGTGTGGTCGTCCCTCTCCTGGGGTCCACACGGCGTCCGTGGTTTCAAAAGAGAATTTTGAATTTTAATTAATCCAACCTCAGAAGTTTAAAAATTTTGCCTCAGTCCATTTTAAATGAGCTTCGGCACAGAGATGATGGCGGCGTTTCTGGACTGTGTTGGCATATGGCTTCTTCTATACATGATGCAGCTTTGACTTGCGTTTGCGGATTGCACGGTGAACCGTGTTTATAGACAGGGAGTTCTGGAAGTGTTTCTGAGCCCCTGCAGTGATTTCCTACGTCTGTACTTGGACTCCGTGTTTTCTTTTCTTTTATACGCACTGCTTTTCTGAAAAGCTGCTTTGAGACAACGTTAGTTGTAAAAAGGGCTATACGAATAAATATTGATTGATGATAATGAGTCCTGATCATGTGGAAATGCTCTTCCTGGCACTATTAAACACAGCGGTGAATTCCAGGTTCATTCCACGTCACTATATGTTTAAGGCGATATCGGATCCCAGCGATTCAACACTGGTTCAGAACGGTTCATCACTGTCCGTTCAAGTTTTAATAGTGTACTGGACAGTTCTTAAACCATTTCCATCCCAAACCATCTCCTTTAACCCTAACCCCCAAAGCAGCTAGAGTCACCTGAGCATCATCCCCACCGTGGGTCTCCTGCCCGTGTTTCTCCAGTTCATCACCCGGCATGACCAGAACCTTTACAATGACCAGCGTCTGGCGCTGATCATGAACTCCATCTCTCACCTAAACAGAGAACCTTTGGGACGGCTCCATCTTTGCAGTTACCCTCTCCTGGATTAATCAGACTGTATCTAACCAATGTTCTGAGCTGCTTCACCTGTTAGCTCTGTCTTTCTCTCTTCACCCGGGATGGACCCGAGGAGGTTGGGTTCTGTCCTTGAGCCTGGTTCCTCTCGAGGTTTCTTCCTTGTCCTACATAGTTGCCTCTGGCTTGCACACAGAGAGATTGGACCTGGGTTCCCTTTCCTATGTCATCACTGTCCGTTCAAGTTTTAATAATGTACTGGACAGTTCTTAAACCATTTCCATCCCAAACCATCTCCTTTAGTTGTTTTCTTGGCTTGATGCTGACCCTTCCGAAGGGAATTTGACCCTTCTGTGGGGAATCAGCTACTTACTGCACCAGCCAGGGTTAAAAGAATAGCTCCCAGCTGAAGCTCATTAATCACTGCAGTAATTATCCAATAAAGCCTATTAAGTATCTGTTTATTCGAACCCAATTTCTGGCCATGCTGTGTAATTATCAGCAAGATTCTCCTGGTGCTTCTGAGGGCCCAAAATCCAAAGCTGATTCCTGCACAAACGCCAGATATGGTCTAGCTCTGCTGCATTAGATATTCTGTGGCGTGTGTATATGTTTGTGTGGGACGGTTAAGGCTGAGATGTCAGGGTGACTGAGGTGTGGAGAGATGTTCACAGATACACAGATGCAGGAGACTCACGGTGACAAGGCAGGCTGAAATTAGACTAGCATTTTAAGGACTAGCCCAGATGTGTGCGTTCACCAACTTCATAATTAAACCATTTTAAAATAATAATTTAACCATAAATTCATTTTACATCTACACTATGGATAATAAGATCCAAAATATAACCCCAATTTTAATCAACTAATAACAGAAGGAAATTAATTATATTTGCAAATCTTATAGATCCAGATTTTATTCCCAGTGGAACACAGAACACATATCAGATGCTGAAATTGTGAGATTTTAGCATTTCTTGAAATTGATCTCATTAAGATTTTCTGTTTCCTGATGCCCTAAATGTTTTCGATTGGTGAGAGGTCTGGACTGCAGGCAGGCCAGTTCAGCACCTGGACTCTGTGAAGCCTTGCTGTTGTGATAGATGCGCTAGGTCTTACTGAAATATGCAAGACATCCCTTCCCTA